>PVKA01005065.1:0-93568 GCA_004027165.1 Ctenomys sociabilis
TTTTTTTTTTTTTTTTTTTTTTTTTTTTTTTTTTTTTTTGTCTTTTTTTGAGACAGGGTCTCACTGTGCAGTTCAGGCTGGCCTTAAGCTCATTTTGTAGCTCAGGCTGGTCTCGAACTCACAACAATCCTCCTGCCTCAGCCTCCCTAGTGCTGGGATTACAGGCATGCGCCACCACGCCCGGCTATCATCTACTTTTAAAGATACTAGAGCATTTACTAAAATAAACAAAATGAAACATTGCTAAGAAGTAACAAGTGAATTTAACAAGGGAACAGGATTTGCCAGCAATAAACAGAAATCAATTATTTTCTATGTGCTATGAAAACATTCAGAAATGAAAAAGTGAAATATCACAGTATAGGGAGATAGCTTGGTGGTCTAAGGGCCTGCCTGGAAATCTCAAGGTCCCCGGCTGGGTCCCCAGTACCACATGCCTTGCCAGTCCCAGAATGCCAAGTGCACAGTGCCAGCCCTGAAACCAGGCATAGTGGTTTACATCTTTAATGCTGGGAGGCTGAGACAGGAAAATCACTATGAATCCAAGTTGTGCAGTGAGACCCTGTACCAAATATGTAAATTAAAAAATGAGTTTTTAAAAAAATTAAGAAAAGTAAAATATTAGGTAACCCACTGATGTCCCTTTCTGACTCTGTCTTGAATAGAAGCTTTCTTTACCTCACTAAATATATTCTGCTCTTTAAAAAGTTAAAATATTTACAATAACAAATGTATAAAAATACATTTTATAAAAGATACTCAAGATCTATATGCTTCTATTTACAAAATAGTGTTATCACTAAACATCATCTTAAATTAACCAGGATATATGTGTTAGTCACTGCTTGAAGAATTCAGTATTCTTACAACATTATTTTCTTCTGAACTTGTTCTATGGAATCATTTCAATCTGTGTTAAATGTTCAACAGGTTCTGTGGTAGACAGTTCTAGAATTGATTCTAAAATTTACATAAAGATGTAAAGGTCACTACCAAAGAGGGGCCAGGGATCAGATAACGCACACAACCAGCTGGGCCCACCTCCTAACAGAGCAGGGTGCTGAACTCTTCTGCAAGTTAGGACACTGACAAAGTTAGAGCACCTATGACCTAATCAGTCCCTGAAAGCACATAGGCTGACATTCAAATTCTCAATGTGGTGAGTGTTGGGAGGTATTTTGCATTACCTGTGCTCTTCTTGCCTGTACTATAGTGATGCACTAATTAGAAATCTTCACGAAGATGTATTTTTCATGAAAGAAATGTAATCTACCAAATACTTATAATTCATGTTCATTAAAAATATATAATAGCTCCTACGAAAAAGAATTTAACACTCAGGTAAAAAAATAGATGCCAGAAGAATTCAGTGGTCTTAGCTGAAACGATTTAGTATTTAAAATGATAATTCTAACATATCTCTATATTAAAAGCAATTTCAATCACAAGTTTAGTTGGATTCTTTTTTAAAAAACTTGATAAAGTCTAAAATGTATGCAACAGAATAAAGTCAACTTTGGGACAACATTGTTGCATTGGAGAATCACTGATCAGAAACAATGGCAGGCTAAATAGCATGGCAATGCATGATTGTGTGTTCTTGGCACAAAAACAGACAAAAAGGCCACTGGAGAATAGAATTTAGAGACAGATTACTTATAGAAGGTGGCTTTGGGAACTTAATCCCTAATGAAATATTACTTAACTTAATGGGGAAATGTAAGGACATTGTGTGGAGATATAGAAATTTAGACATCCAGTAATGACTATTTACTCCTGATGGTTGAAATACCTACATCAAAAAATAAAATTGTTAAATATAGCATCAAATGTATGCAACTTCTTTGCAGTCTTATGGGAGAAAACATAATATTGCCCAAATTGTAAATTACGAACTTAAAAATTTAAGTTTCATCATCTATTCATTGAGAAATACCAGACCAAAAATATTGCAAACAAATAAAAAAATTAGCCAGAAAGGTGTAATTAAAGTGTCACTCTCCTCTTGTAGAGATATTCTCTTGGATCATGTCAAAGAAGAGGACAGGTGAGCTGATTTAGCATAGGAAGAGGCATAGGCATAAGTAATTTGGTCAGCACCCAAGTGGAAGTTCATCTCTTAGCCGCACACTCTAGGACCTAACCATTTGCTCCATATATATGTACTTCACAGAAACATTTCATCTTTTAAAAGTAGGCATGAAAGAGATAGAGGGTTTAGGGAAACTGCCATGGTATGGGGAAGGACTAGATCTAATACGCTGCTTCAAGGGTGACTCCAAGTACTGGCAACAGACAGGATATTTATAATGCAACATGGATGCCTGGAGACATATATAACAAATTGAAATACATAGCAATATATAAGATACACAAATTCAAAACTTATTTTTCTATGTAAAATATATACATTTTTTATGAATATTTATCAACAAGAAAATATACATTTTTAGTATAATAGTACAGGGTCTACAGGGTCTTACTACACAGATCTGATTCATAGTGATCCTTCTGTTTCCAGCCTCCCAAGTACTGGGATTACAAGCATGTGCTACCACTCCCAGGCTCAATATCCATCTCAGGACATCCCCGGGGGGCACGGCCAGCAGGAGACGCTGGGACTGAACAAGTCTCCGCATCTGTGTAAACAGGTGCTTTAATCCGCGGAGCTGTCTGGCTTACTCTCCCATCCAAGTACTAACCAGGCCCGACCCTGCTTAGCTTCTGAGATCAGACGAGATGGGGCGCGTTCAGGGTGGTATGGCCGTAGACCTGCCTGACTCTAAGAAAGTGTACTTTCACAATTTCTGTGGGGAGAGACTGAAGAGATAGGAATTGTCATAAGAGGGGAAAGTAAAATGAAACACTTATATCTGAGCAAGAAAATGAAAGGTAAAGTAGAGCTACTTCCACTGCGAGGTTGTGCAATAGCTAACAATGCTTGTGCTTTTTTCACCCCAAGGAACTGCATGATGGTTAATGAGACATCACGCTAAGCATTTACTTCCTTCTTCCTCAAATCCTTGAAAACCCGCACTCACTCCAGGACTCATGATGCAGCTACTCATTAAGCAGTTTAAGAAAGAAAGAACTTTTAATTAGGTGGTTCAATAAAAAATTCGAACTCATAATGGATTATGTAAGCTTTCTACTCTGCAATAATTTCTACTAAGTGAATCCACTGAGATTAGCACTCTCAGAGCCTAATAAATAACTGCGTGCTCCAGAGAGTCTGTGGGTTCAGCCCTTCTTCCTTTCATCCACTCTTCGGATTCATTTACCCAAATGCGACAACGAAGTGCACAGTTTTCCAGAAGCTTGACAAGTGCTGATTTATCTTTCTTTGAAGCTATTTATGAACATAACAAGCATTTCCCTAGCTCTCCTTTGGCAAAAGTCTAAAATTCATAATTAAAAATCTCCTTTTTTGGTTGAAACATCTGGACTTATTTTTCGTGTAATAGTTATCGTATTTTCATGAAAGTGGTTTACTTTTACAGAAAAATTGCTTACAATGTATAAAAGGCATGTAGAGCATGGGGGTGAATGAGTGGAGGACTTTCTTTCCCTTATCTTCTCTACCTTGGCCTTCAGTGGGCAGCATATGCTACCTCAGGGTTCTCATTCTGACCCAGAAATACTGTACTTACAAAAATTCAAATATTACCCCAATCATAAATAAGTTCAAAGCTTTGTCATTTTGATTAAAATGTCTGTGGGATTTTATTTCTGCCTCATTTGCTTCATTTAAATCTTGAATTTTATCTCTGTTTTACTTGCCACGATAATATTTTTCTGGTGTCCTCACCTCAGAGAGTAATTTTTTCCCTGAGAAAATGTCTTCATGTATATTCTTCTTGTCCCTGCTGCTGTATATCTAATGCACATCTTTGATTATTGTTTTCTCAATGTAAATAAATATGTGAAATCCATTATTAGTAAAGTGGTGGTCAACGCTTCTTCTCATCACTTTGTTCAAGATATTTTCACCCATCAGCTCTTACATATGAATGCTATAATCACCCTGTCAGGATTGTTCCAAAACAATCCTGGTTTAATGGTGACTAAAATGCTATTGCAGTTAAATATTTATTAAGAAGAATATGTTCCATCACAATGATGTGTTTAAGAATATACTCTCATTCATGTTCAGTATGTTTTCAGATTAATGTGTATTTGATTTCTTTAAATATTTTTAGTTACAGTTTTTGAGTATGATTATAAATACAATTTCTTATAATTTTCAGTTAGTTATTCTTAATTCATGTCACTAAGATTTTGTATGTATTTTGTTTCATATACCTTGCTATGTTAACTCAGTGGTCTTAATTTTTAAAATTTTGTTTTAAAGAGGAAAGAAGTAAAAACAAATAATAACAAAGACAAAGCACCATAAGACAATAAAAATGTTAAAGAATTTCAAAACAAAAACAAGAAATTAACAATGATTGTCAATTTACATATTGTTATTAACAAATTTGTTGCTCAGACTACCAGATGTAGGCAAGTAAGACTTGACCAAATCATTAAAACATTAACTTTTCCTGTCCATAAACCTTGAGGGTTTTTTTAGTCCTTTTTATTGTTTGAAATTTATTTTAAAGAAAGTGTAAAAATAATAGGCAAGATATGTCTTTTAAAGGAACAAAACCCCCAGAAAGAAAAGATGAACAATATTCAATAGTGTTTGCTATAATAAACATTACTGTCTCCCATATCATTGCTTGGATTACAGATATTAGTATATAAAACTGATCAAAGTAATAATTTTAAGCATTCATTGTTACCTTCATAAAACTGATAGAAATTAGTAGTAGAATTATTAGACTGTTTTAGCTTTCATTGAAAGATTGTTGTCTCATTGAAAAATGTGTCGTTTTTCTTCCCCAATTATCAGCCACAGTATTTTTCTTCTCATAGTCTTACAATATCTACTGCTATTTTCAAAAATACAAAAATCACTTTTAGATTTTTATAACATATTAATAAATATGTTTTTCTTAAATATAGATGTACATGGCTTTAAAGAATTATAACTACATATAATCCTGGCTCTCATGCTTAAGTAATGGTCCTGAATCTTATTCAAAATCACTATGGAGGGGCCAGGGAGATAGTTCAGTGGAATAAATGCTTCCCTGGCAAGTGCAAGTACCTAAGTTCAATCCCCTGTTCCACCAAAAATAAAAAAAAATGACTACAGATGCCTTACCTTTCTCTGCTTGTGGTTTGGAATACTTACGGGTGTATGGAAGATACATTCTGGGGATGGTGGATGAAGAAAACACAAATGTTAACTACTGAAAACTAGCTACAGTTCAGATATTAATAGAAAGCAATATAGCTGTCTACAAATACATGAAAGGTAAGTATTGTCATGAGGTTTCCTTATTAAACCTATTTCATGTTTTCATGTGTCTGTTTTAGTGTCTGTCTTTCTGTCCCGTTCTCTGTCTCACTGTCTCTGTCTCCTCCTGTCTCTCTCTCTCTCTCTAACACACTTTCTCTCTAATCTTGAGAGGTAGATATTAATATTGTTCAACAGAAAGCTGAGACAAAACTTTATAAAATAACTAGGTAAAACTTTATCTAACTATTGATATGAGCATTTGGATTTTAAAAAAATATTGTTTTCCATGTGAGAAATGATTTATCATTCTATACATTTGATTTAAATAGTGACTAAAATCTAAATACTGCTATAAACCTGATAGGAAAGGGAGAATTTTAACTGAGAAAATTAAAAAATTCTTGTGTGTGTTTTTGATTGCCAAGTTATTTTAGCAGTGAATATCAGTGGGTTAGAATGAAGGATCTATTCCTTCTACTTAAACCCTATAGCCTTACAATCTCACATCCATATAGTTAGATAAAGAAATCCAGGATGTGTTTTAAAAGTCTGGATGACTTCTGGAAAATCTGATGAAATTTATCCTGATGAAAAGCATAGGTTCCTCCAACTTTACTTCTCTTTCCTTAAAAAAAATGAAAACACTCTCAGGCTGATTTGTTTCAAATTGTTTTATGGTAAGTAGTGAGTTACAGTAATCATTCAGTGAATTCAAGGTACTAACTAGGCAAGTCTAAGTATATGGAGAAAATATAAACATTCATAAATTTCACATATATGAGCTTTCCCTATAGACTCAGAATATATTATATTTATCTATATAATATATATTCAGATATGTGTATACACACATATGCACACCCATATATATTCAGTGGTATATCAAAATTTAAAACCCTAGAGACAAACAACAATTCCATATGCTGTGAAAACTGTTCTTGTCATTTTATTTTATGTGTGTATGTGTGTCTTTTGTGTGTGTGTGAAATGAGTGGAACAGTAATAAAGAGATGTACAAGAGTTTAGACTGCAGGAGCAGAACATATATGATGGCTTGGAACAGGGTCGCGAGTTTTAATGCCTTTGATTACTGCAGCATCTAGATTAGTTAATGTTGATGGCAAAATTAAAAAGTAATATTGAAAAATATTTGCTTCATGGAAAGTACTGAGTTGGTTATTAATGGAAATAAAACTTTTACATTTGAGTAGGTTAGGGCATTTGGCATTCTGTATTGAAGAACATAAGAATCATTGAGTCTGTGTAGCTGTCGTCAGCTATTTGAAAATCTGTCACATAGTGAAGGAAACGTGAATCTATGTGGCTGAGGAATATGTATCAAAGCCAAAGGGCAGAATTTTTTGTGGGGAAGTCAGATTATAGCAATTTGATTGTTCCTTAATCAGTATGTCTACCATAGCAGCCACTGAGCTTCTTGTTATCAGAGGTATTCAAGTCAAGTGATGATAATAGCATTTTAGAGCAGTTACAGAGGATCAGATTAGATATCCCACAGTATCTTTTGAAATTACATCTGTGGTTATATGAAAGCTCTGCACGCAGACCACTTTGCCTTTCTTCCTTGACAATAAGTTCCATTATGTTCACCTCTTAAAGCTTGTGCAATCAGAACCAACACGCTTCTCAAAATTCAAGGGTTTTCTCCACTCCTTTATCTCCTTGGCTATCATAACTTCCTGTTTTGAAGAAGAGGAAAAAAAAGCCCAAAGGTATCATACACTTCAAAAAGCTCTTGAAATATAACATTTTGATGAGTTAAGAAGTAAAACAGTAAGAAATAAGTATGGATTAAATGTCTCTTAAATAAATGGGTGTTAAAAATTGATGGAACAACACCTGGCAAATGGCACTGAGGATTTTGCCAAACTTCTACTATTTGAAATATTCTTTGTTACATTTGACAAAGTCAACCCGCTGAGTGTCTCGAAAGATATTGCCACTACAGGCTGGCAAAGCAACCCATAAATACACAGTCCAAGTTTTCAAATAGTTTCTTCAGTTTAGAAGCAAAATATAATTCTACCCTTAAAAGTGAATGAAAGTTTCCTGGGAATCTTCCAATTAGGGGCAATAAATTTGGAAAAACCCTGCTAATAAAAATAGTACCCCGGCTACAATTATTGCCCTAATCAACAGAAAATCCATTCTTCATTTTGATGTACTACATTGCACTATTCCTGTTGATTCTGTTTTTTGTTGCTGTTTTTCCCTAAAGAAATTGATTTCATTTTATGCCTTGCTCTTCTTAAAAATCATAGCATTGTTCCTATAACCTCTATCTTGTTCTTCCCATTGCTGATTATCTTCTTCTCTTTTTTTCTTTCTTACACCTGTTGTAGTCTACTCTCGCTGTTGATTAGTCTCTTTTCTCTAATCCAATGGTCTTTGGCATGAGATGCTTCAGTTGATCCTTTTCCTTTACTGTAATCTGAACCACAAACATGCCAGCAGGATCCTAAGCAGGCAAGAGCACTGAGAAGAGACTGGTAGGCTAGCAGCCAAACATCGTAGCTGTCCAAGAGAAGTCCTATTCCCAGTGCTGATGGGTCATCTTACAAACCCTAGGCCAACTGCTGAACTTTCATTTATGAGAAATAAACACTTTTTTATTGAAGATAGATTTATTGTTAATTGCAATTGCACTATTCCTGTTGATTCCTGTTGATTCTTGTTTGTATACGATCAAAAAGTTAGATATGATCCATTTTTTTCCAATTGATTTATTAAGAGAGTGAAAAAGTATGCTAGAAAGAAGCCCCATTTACCTATTGAGCTCAGCCTGGTATCTGCTCTGGAAAATATCAATGCACCCTAACAAACAGCTAATATTTTTCTTTCTCTGTTTTCAGTGTCACCTTTGTGGTATTTGCAATAGTAATGTGATTACTGGATTATTTGTATCTTTCTTTTATTGCATTGAATTGGTGTAGCCAGAGAATTGATAAAATGCTAGAGAAAATGAAATGCGAGAGCTTATCAATTTATGATGAATGAGCTTATATAAGAAAGGTTCAAGGGAGAGTCAGGTAAATGGTTCCAATGATGAAAGTGTGCCAGCCAATCATGTGGGTCGCTGTTCTGCGGATATGAACAAGGATATACAGGGGAGAATGAAAATACCAAAGGGCTACCAAGGCAACACCTGCAAACACCAAGATGGACACCTGCTAGTTCAGCAGTTACGCACCATACTTGGCTACTGAGCTCGTAAATTGGGGCTACCCTGAACTGGAATACGTAAGAAGCATAAAATTCACAACTGGTTTGGAAACCGGAGTACAAAAGAAATGAATATAACGTATTGTACTACTAATTTCATACTGATTTTATTTTAAATGATATTTATGGATAAGGTATATTATTTGTATTTAAAAATAAATAATAATGTAGCTACTTGAAAATTTCACTTTACGTATATGGCCTGTATTTGTCCCATTTATTTTTATTTTTCAATTTTTGTTTATTTATTTTATTCTATTTTCTATTATTTTTTAATGTATTTGGTACAGGGTCTCACTATGCAGTTCCGACTCACAGTGCAGCAGAACCTGCCCAACACGTACTATTCTCACACAGAGGCAGCTGTCTAAAAACCCCACAGTGGTCTCACACACTTCCGGAAGCACACGTCCCTCAGCGCGTCCAGTGGCTCACAGCATCACAAGGCCTCACACCCAAGCTGGGCATGCTTTGTAGGACCCCCAGGGCTACATAAGAGAGTTGTGTATAGAAAAGATATCATCTGCCCTGGGTTACTTTCCCTAGGCTTCTGTTGCTTCTTTCGTCTATTCCAAGGTGAATACCTGTCTTGACGGGTATTGCCTCATTCACCTCGGGTAAGTCGGGAGCCAGTCAATGGTCAATCTGCGCCAGCCCATTATCCTGGCAGTTGTTTAAACAAAAACGTTAACTCGAACCTTGACTCTTCTCTTCCTCTCACCTGAAACTATTACAAATTATAAGATTATGCCAGTCCTGCTTGGGAATTTTGTTCTTCGTTAGTGCTTTTTAAAGTAATTATTTTGTTATTTGTTGTTTAGATTAGTGCATTCAAATTTTGTTTATTCCCATCCCATCCTGTTTATTCTATGACTCTTTCTATGACTTGTTTTATTTTACTTTCGGCATGGTAAAATTCCCTGAATGACCTTAGTATAAAATCCAACTTCATAAGGCCGGCGAAATAGCTCAGGAGATTCAAGTGCCTGTAAACAGGTGCTAGGGTGGTGGTTCAATTCCCAGCGTGCTGTGCCCCCGGGAGGCTGTGAACAGGGAGATCACTATGAATCCAATCTAATAGTGAGACCCTGAACACCTGTAGAACCTTCCTGAACATACAAAAATAAATAAATAATAAAATAATCCAATTTCATAACAAGATTTCAAAGCATCTTGATAATCCTTTCCTCTCTCCGCACTTATTTTATTCTTCCCATCTACTTCCCACAACACGTTCCAGTCAGACACTTCTAATGTTATGTGAAAATATTCCTCTACCTATTAACTCTCATCTATTTGATGCACATCTTATATTTCTAGAACTCTCTGGGGATCTATATGCTCTTGATTAATTCATTCAGCAAACACATTCTTAGCATACATTATATATCTGCTCATTCTTCTAGTGAACAAGAAAGAGAATAATTTTCCTGTGTGCATGCAACTATGAATATACTGAAAAGACATACATTAATCAATAATTGCACAAATGAGTGTATAATATTATGATGATGTCTGCATAAAATATAACTTTCAAACACTACATTAGCAATTTTTATACTTCCTAAACATGAAACACATGTAGTTTACTGGAAAAAAAGCAGAAATGCCCTCTCCACACACAAACACAAACACACAGTCACACACACATCTTTCCAAAAATATGCAAATCCACAATACAAAATATAATTGTGCCTTAATTCTGTGTGTACATGTGTGTTCCTAAAATTAGCTTGCATCATGCTGCACAGAGTTAAAGGGAAAGACAGAATTATGTTTTCTAAGGAATTGAAGACATCTATGTGTAAAAGAGTGGAACTAAGTTTTATCTTCTCTCATTTAGGAACTGATATTCAAAATCTTATCAGAGGAGATTTTGAATCTCCTGTCTTTTAGACAAAATACCTGATGTGCAGCTTAGTGAGAAGAGCTTTATTTTGGTTCAAGGGTTCTGAGTTTTCAGTCCATGCATGGTAGACTAGCTTCTAGGCAGAAACTGTAAGGTGGAATGATACTAGTGGAGGAATGTTGCTGAGCCCATGGTGGCCAGGAAGAAGGCAGACAGGGGCAGCCCAGAGGGATGATGACCTTTTACAGGTCACCTGCACTGCCCTGTCACTTCTCACAGTGCACGATGTCCTAATAACTATTCCGTTATGAGCTCATCAGGGGATTGATGCCCTAATAGTTCAGCGTCTCCAGGAGCCAATAACCTTCCAAAAGAGACTTTTAAGGGAATTATACATCTGAACCAGACTTGAAGAACCTCAATAGATCTCAAAGAGAAATTTACTGTGTGGGAATCAAGCAATCTAACTGGCTAAACAATGTCTCTGAATTCAATGGTCAGAACTAATTTCAATGAAAGGCAGACTTAGGCTGGAAGTTTCTAAATGTCCACCCCTACTACTACCTACACTGGCCTTTGAGTATAATGAGTATAATCTTTTAGTTCAATTATGAACTAAAACAACTGATACAGAGTTACATATGCATAGCCCTGGCATAGGACCCACATCTAACAGAGATACCATCTAGCAAATCAGTTCTCTTCTTTCACACATGATATAAAACTCTTTGGGACTTAGGAATTCTATAGGTGTTGGAGCCATTAAAAACCAAGAAGTCTTAAGAAGAGGGAATTTCTTTCTATAAAGATCACATGAGAAAAGAAATTGTAATGCCATGGTTTTTTAATTCCAAATTAATGAAATACATTTGAACAACTATATTATGAATATGGGAAATTTCTATAAAGGAGAAGTTAACAAGAATTACAGAAGGTATAAAAGTTTCCCTCAGAAGATAGGGATCCGATGTTGTGTTAGAGGAAAAGATTATCATGATTAAACTTGCTGGTTAAGTCTACAATTCTATGCATATGAGAATGATCACCAAAGACGGAGATGTCTGGAAACATCCAGTATTAAACGGAGAAGGAAAGGCTATTCATGTAGCCATAAAATAGGATGATTTGTGATTATCTACCCTATCAAGAAAATCATCTTTTGTTCACTCTGTAATAGTTAATGCATAGACTAGTCATTGCATCAGGCAGTTTCTACTGCTGGGACAATGTACCTGATGTACACAATACGAAGGATGAATGATTTACTTTGACTGAGTGTTTCAAGTATTTCAGTTCCTGATTAGCTGCCTCTGAGGCAGCAACATATTGGAATGGCACAGCCCAACAAGCCTGCTACCTTCATGGCAGCCAGGTTAGTAAAGGAAACAAGAAGAGAGTGAGCGAGACAAGGGGTTGGGAGTAGGGGTGGGGGCAGGCTTTCAGGTCACTCTCCTCGGTGTTTAACCCATTGGTGAGGCTAGTGCCACAGGACCTAATTGACTTCCCAAACTTCATTTCTGCACATGAGCCCTTTGTGGGACATTTTTGATCCAAACCAAAACAGTCTTTCGAAACAAAACAAAACAGAACATAAAAATAAACAAACCAGAAAAAACATCTAAGCAAACCTTATATAACTTAAATATGAGAAGTATCTTAAAGTTGACCTGTGTAATTTTTCCTTTGCTCCCACTATCAGAAGAAGTTGTGGGGAAGTGTAGTCTCATCTCTCAGTGGCAATATGTAGGTGTAAACATTGGTGCAGTTCAGCAAAAACTCCAAGAGCACCTATTTCCAGTCTATAATTTACAAATTAAGACACTCAAAATCTGTCAACAAAGGTGAGGTATATGGAACCAGAGCCAAAAATACTCTGATTTTCAAAACAATCTTGTACAAAGTCCCGTTGGAGGGCCAAAGTACCTAGGAGAAAGTGAATCTTTACAGACTGAAAAAGGACAAAGTGTGAATTTTTTGCTTTCTTGGGGGCCAGGCTCCACAAACTGTAATTGGGCAGATCTGGAAAGGCTCTCAATTTCTCTGCTGCTCCCGAAGGTGAACAGGGCTCCTCTGTTGACACTGATGATCAGAATGCTAGCAGAGGGCAGCAAGAGGTGCTTCTCTGCTGTCTCCTGAGACGAAGCAAAGCACGCCTTCCTGGGTACAAGGAAGAAAATCCAGCTCATTAAAAAAAGAAAGTTTTCTTTGACATTTTGCTCTCCTTTCTGTACACTTCCCCTCTTGTCTTCATTTCTCAGCCTGACCCGCTCATCTCACCTCTGCCCAGAGGGTCAACATAACTTCATGGTTGACACTGATTTTTCTAACAGCAGCAATTTTAACCCAGTAAAAAGTATCCCCAAAGCACAAAAGGTATCAAATTAAAGCGTCTCTCCAACAACTTGATTCTGTGGCTAATTCACAAAGGCATAAAGTGAAAAATGTGTTGTTTTGTTCTTGGCTTTTGTGAACAAGGGGATGATCATGTGCCCTTGTCTCACCCTCTTGGCTTTTGTGAATAATCACTTTAAAAATGCAATGTTTCTAAATCAAAGGTTCACATCTTGCATGTATTTCATAGTCTAATATCTACCTGCATACATTTGCTGCTAATTATTTCCATATACAACTATGCACAAATTCATATGCAGGCAGTGACATGTTTTTTTTTTTCTTTCTTTATTATTCTTTCAGTTTATCAGGGAAATTTTTAAACATTATCACAAGCCTAGGGTAATGAATCATCACAAATACTTCTCTAGGTTTAAATGTGATCAGCACCTTTCTGGCAACTCTATCCTTTTTCTTCCCTTCCCCCAGCCCATGTTATTTCAAATGCAGGTCCCAACCATCATGAGTTTTATTTCCTCAAAGAGAGGAATCTCAAAAGAAAAAGTTACCATACATCTATATAATGTGAATAAGCTAACACTAATTCTGTCTTGTGGTCGTATATTTCAAGGTTCAATATTTTAATTATTTTAAGATAGCTAAAATTATATTTATTTAATCGTAGTTCAAGAAGGGCTCATGTTCAATAAAACAAAAATTAAAAAAATAAATAAAATATAAGAACATAATAAAAAAAAGAAGGGCTCATGTAGTATTATGGGTCATATGTCTTTAATTCTCTGCCAATGGACTGATTATTCTTCTACTTTCAAATTGCTTTTTAACAATCAGAAACAAGACAAATATTTGACCTAAAGTGTGTTCCAGTCTAGATTTTTTCAGACTGTATTTCTGATGATTTCATATTTTTCTACTTCCTTCATTTTCTAAAATTGAGAATTTTTTATGAAGAGTTTTATTCATATTCGGGCTTGATCTTTTTTTTGATGACATTAGTTAAACGATGCTATGTACTTCCACCAGAAAGCATATAATACTTAGCTATCTTTCTTTATAATACTGTGTTTTTTCCTCAAATTTGAATTTGCCTTTGCTGTATCTTATTTTAAATTTTACTTACTAACACTACATTTTCTTTTTTTTTAATTTTTTAAAATTTTTTTTCCATTTATTTTTATTTTATTAAAATACAAATGTCAATCAGACAGTTTCAAAACACCTTAACCATACAGAGTCGATGAATTAATACATTGCAAACTGTTTTCATAGCGTTTTGGTATTGTACAAGGTGCATACATGATATTATATTTACAGGTTTTTTTATAGCTGAATTATATCAAAAATTCAATAATTATTTACCTAGTGGATGACCATAGCACTAAAAGCCGACATAATATCCTGTCCAACCACCAATAGTGCAGATCTTGCCTATCATAGAATGATGTATAAGCACAGCGTTATCTATCCCAACTGTACTGTCTATACACACACAGGATGATTTTTTCTTTCTACAACCCTTCCTTTGTCTACACCTGTCAAAAGTGGGCACTCATTGACATTCAACTAACTTAGGTGCTTGAACTCGACACCACAATCCAACACAGTCCAGCATTCTGCAAACGACCTAGAATAGCAAAGGCAATCTTGGCCAATCAAGACAAGGCAGGAGGCATCACAATTCCTGATTTGAAATTATACTACAAAGCCACTATGATAAAATCAACATGGTATTGGCAATAAAATAGACCTGAGGATCAGTGGAATAGATTAGAATATGCAGAGGCATCTATGAAAACACTCAGCCATCTTATCTTCGACAAAGGGGCTACACAAGCTCACTGGGAGAAAGATAGCCTCTTTAACAAATGGTGCTGGAAAACATGGCTTTCTACATGCCGAAAACTAAAACTTGACCCAGCTCTTTCACCATGCACTAAGTTAAAGTCAAAATGGATTAAAGATCTAAACGTTAAAACAGAAACACTCAATCTCCTGGAAGAGAAAGTAGGAGGAACTCTTGAAGACATAGGGGTAGGTAAAGAGTTCATGAACAAACATATATTCGCAGGGGAAGCTCTTGAAAGAATCAACAAATGCGATCAACTCTTCTTAAAGAGCTTCTGCATGTCAAAACAAATTGTCAACAGAGTGAAAAATACATTTTCTTATCATAAACCTAGACAGCTAATTTTACACAACTTTGTTTCTAAAGCTGCCTTCTACAAGCATAGAAATGATATGATGTAGAAAAGAGAGGTAGAAGTGATAAGGAAAGCAATGGGTGGTCTCACAGGAGCTGCTCAACATTTTAAATCTTAACTCTTAAAAAATAAACCTATCCTGTGAGGGATATGGGCCACCTTGACACTGACAGTGGGCGTGGCCCCATGACCATCCCCCCCTCACCCCTGAACCTGATATTTCAGCTCATATTGCACCCAAAGAAATCTGCCTGATTCTGCTGGCCATTTTCAGTTTGGTCAGCAGCACAAATGTCCAGTAGTGTGGGGTTTTGAATACCTGAGCAGAATATCTATGCATGTGTGCGTGTGACATACACACACACACACACACACACACACACATGCAGACACACACATGCACACCTACAAATACATGCTTTTTATACAAGTACACGTATATAGATCGAAGCAGACAAGCCTCCTCCAGCTTGATAAATCTTTGGTTTAAGCACGCCATATAGTCAGTACCCAAACTGAAAAATAAATTCAATGGCACCATTAAGATAAATGCATCTTCCTCTCACTGCTTCGGTAGCTCTTTTCCTTTCATGAGTAACCATTATTTTTATTTTAAATAACAAATGTCATATTTTGCTTATTTTGACCCTTATAGAATTGCATACTATAGAACTAGTACTATAGAACTGTGTACTATAAAACTAGTACTGTAGCACTATGTACTATGGAGAACTACATACTAGAACATAGAACTGTGCACTATATTCCTCTTGCGGCTGACTTTTCTCAATATTCTGTTTGTAAATATTGTTTATAGTGTTATATGCAGTTCTCTAGTGAACCACTCCATATATTTCTCTTTTTTGATTACATAGTAATTTAGCTATCATACTATTGATGTTTAATTTTATTTCTAGATTTTGCACATTATTATAACAGCATTTTACTTGGCATTTGTTGATGACATGTACACATTGTTTGGGGGTCTATGGACTGAAGTTAAATTTATGACATTAAAAGTCTTTTTGGAATCAGGTTTACTTGACATTGCTAATGAGCTTTCTATTAAAGTTGCACCAATTGACATCTCTGCCAACAACATATGAGAGTTCTAAATTCATCCACACTAGGCCCAGCCAGATAGCTCAGGAGACTAAAGTGCCTGGTTTGGCAGAGCACAATGGCCTGCGTTCAACCCACAGCCTGCCATGCTGGCCCTGCCCCCAAAGTTTACTGAGAAGGCTGATTCAGACTGAGTGCGGTGGCACACCATGTCTGTAATCCCAGCACTTCAGAGGGTGAAAACAGGAGAATCACTATGAGTTTGATCTACATAATGAGGCCCTGTACACCTGTAGACTCTGCCCTATATTCATAAGAAAAAAAAAAAAAAGACCAGATAAATTCATCCACGCTTGACTACATTTGGTAGTCTTAGCTTATAGGCATTTTACCACTTGGCTTCATTCTTCTTTACCTAAATATGAACTAAAGTGAAAGCTTTAGACTCAGGGGCCATTGGGATATCTCCTTTTGTGCGCTGCCTATTGAGTCTTTTGCCCATTTTGATTAGGTTATCTGTTGTTTTGTTGATAGCTGAAGCTTTCTGTTCAAGTTTTGGATCACTGTTACATCGCAGAGTAAAGAAATGTAAAGTATTACCAGAAAGAGTAAAAGTTTAACTTTTCTAGCTTTCATCAGTTTTTACACTGTTAAATTAGCTGAGCAATTAGCTTTTATTCTACAATTTAGCATTGTTCTTATTGTTCTTCATGACAAAGAGTTTTGCTTAATTCCATGCACACAATTAGAAGTTATCTTTGTAATTCCTTATCTTGGAGTACAAGGATTCCACTGGTTTTCTAGCCACACATTGATAAAGAGAAAATGACCATTAGAGTCAGTGATTACTTTTGGCCCTGAATATTGTTAATTTTCTTTTTCCTTTGTTCATTTGTATCTCTAGTTAGAGCCAAAATATAAGATATCCTACTTATTTCTGACACAAAATTAGTTGATTATAAATCAGAACTATGAATTAGATATAAATAACAAAAGTTCAGTTTATTAAGTTAATTTATGGCACCTTATGTTCTGATTTATAGAAACAAATCACACAGAAAACAAAGAAAAAAGATATAATCACAAGATAGTTGTGAGCCTGAAATATTCATTTCCCCTTCATGGTCCAAGGGCATGTATAAAAAAATGACAATAATATGTCTTCTTGCATATTTGGGAATGATGCATTATAATATACAGAAAAACATTTTAATGAAAATGGTATTAAACTTTTAGGTGGGATCGTTAAGTCTGCCATGTGATTTACAGACTTACTGAATGGTGTACTACAATACATTTTGACAGAGATTAAAGTTTAAATTAAATTAGTCTTGCAATCTCTTATTGCTTGTTGGTATCTAAATTATAAATCTTGTCCTATTCCAGTTGTGCCTTACAAATACTTAGTCGCAACCGAATATATTTTGTGAAATTCTAATTTTTACTTTTTACTGAAATTTCCATATCGAACTGAAAAGAAAAAGTTAAAGATTTTTTAATTAAGGAATGTTTTCAATGTGCATGAATATAAAACTTAAATATTAGTCAAAGGTTTTACAGGTGAACTGTAGTTATTTCATTCAATATTCTAAGTCCAAAGAAGAGGGAGAAGTTTTTCAAGAGGGGAAACATGAAACAGATTTGTTGTTTACTTGACTGTGTGTTTAGAAGTTATTTTACATGACATAAGAACTTTGAATTTTATAATAGCTTAGATATTCTCTCACTTACTTCCTTTATTTTATTTATGACAAAACCAGGGCACTGTGTCCTCCTCCCCAGTGTCTCGCTTGTGGGTAGGAGTCACTGAGGTGCGGGTGCTGAGGGAGGTGGCTACGGGGGACGGGAGACAGCAGGGCACCGTCTTCTGAGAGACCACAGATTGTCTGGCCTTGTGGACCAGCATTTTGGCTGTTAGGTCACACGATACTAAACATACCAAAACCGCTAGGTAATTAGTTAAGGCATAGACTGTAATATTAAAAAAGAAAGAAAAAAAATACGGTCTTGTCCTTTGTGATAGGTATGAAAAGGAGAAGGAGGAAAAAAGGCAGAAATAAAAAAAGCAGGGAGAGGAGAAAAAGCAGAAGGAGGAGAAGGGGTGTAGGAGGAAAGAGAAGGAAGCAGGAGAGGGACGAGGGGGAATAAGGAAAAGGAAGGCAAAGCAGCAGCAGCAGCGATAGAAGGATGAGACACCAAGTACTGACACAAAAATCAGCACGAAGGGCACTTAGGCAGTGCCGGGCTTTATATATCAGTGTGCCCCAAGGCTTGCTGCACTCACACCGGGGCTTTGTGGAGGTGGTTGGATCGTGGGCCGCGATGCTCATCAGAGAGCTCAACTCTTAACGATATCCAGGTGTCTTCCGGACAGTGAATCCTGGGGCAGAGCTGGGCCGCTGCTGCCGTGGCTGGCAAGGCTGTGGGTCCCTTCCTCCTGTGCTCTCCCAGGCTGCCTCTCCGCACTGCGCCTGCTCTGCTGCTGTCCTTTGGGCTTACCTGACTGTGGGCTGAAACCTTTACAATCTGAGTGGTAGTAAACCTCTCCATCTAAATTGTGAGTGCCAGATATTGTGCCTCAGCAATGAGAAACACTTGAGACTGCATAAAAAGTTATCAAATGCTAGAATAAAAGGAAAACGAGACGTTAGTGTACCTGCACAGTTTAAAAGACAAAAGAAGGCTAGTTTTTCCTAAACATGCACAGCAAATCTCTTTCTTATGGGAGTGAAAGGAGTTATGTTCAGAATTATCTTTCAGTTGCAAAGAATGATAAAAGAATAAAATAGTTATTTAAGGGTAAAAGTAATAATGTCAAGAACAGTTAGGACCAGGGAGATAGCTCAGTAGAATAAGCACTTGCCTGGCAAGCACCAGGTCCTGAGTTCAATTCTCAGTACCATTAAAAAAAGAACAGTTAAGGCAGAGAGAATTTTTATTTATTATAAAAATAATTTGCCTAAATGCTGTAAGATTCTGTGGAACTTCTACACACACACACAGAAGCTACCATGTTGACAATGACCCCTATGACTATCAGTAAAGTGTACAGGAGCAGGGTGAATAAAGACAGCAATAAACGTATCTCTGGTCATTCACTGTGATGTGTCAGAGAGGAAAAGGGACAACACCAGCATTGAGCCTTTGAAACAGGTTACCCTAGTAATAGCATTAAAACCATTGTTATCATCATTTATATCACTTGCTTTTTACCAATGGACTCACTGCCTTGGTTTGTTGGTTTTTGACTTTGTTCTTTAGTTCATCTCTTTGGGTCCATATTTCTTACTTAAAATGTCTTATTATAATATTGATAAAGCTGAATCATAGTAGTCTCCTTCAAGCCAAAAACTACGTGAATGTTGCTTTAAAATAAGTATCCCAAATAGTCAGCTGTTTCCATTATTATAGTTACCACCCTGCCACCAGCCTTGTTCTGTAAAACACAGTTCTCAATGCTGAGTCAAATCTTATATTAGTATATTACAATCATCTCTTAATGGCATATAAATCTTTTGGTTTTGAAATACCATTTTAAACTTGTCATTGAAACATGATAGATTACCCATTCTTAAGGCATTTAATGACTCAGTGTGAAATTGACCCAGTTGCTGGGTTGATAAAGGAGCAACCTATTTATATCTCCTTAATGAACATTAAATGTCTTTTTGGAATGATAAAGTAAAGAGTAGTAGTACAAGAGCTCAGAAGCTGGCAAAGGAAATTGGGCATATCTTTCAGAGTCACTCTGTAATCTGGCCCCTTGCGCTCTGTGCCTCAAGAGAAGTCTGGTATCACCACATCATTACAAGAAAGTTTGACTTAACACTGAGAGCAGAGTGCCCCTGATTTCAACTAAGCTACACCAAACTTCCATCACAAGAATTTGAAATTCACTGAGCATTTTGGAATATTTTGTACCTGTATCCCATATCACTGAGGCTTTGAGTATCATCCCTGCCTTGACCATGATAGTACTCCATTTTTCTCTCTTCCTTTTTCAGTAACCACTAACAAAATACAGGCACTTATCTCTGCCCTATACCTGTATTTCAGTCTTCTTCCCAACCTTCTCGGTCATGTGTCCCTACCATCCTATGCAATTTAAATAAAATCTAATATATATATGACACTGATCCCACCAATCCCCTATGAAAGGTAAAATAGCATCATTTTGTGGTTTGAAGAGAGAAATGTCTTTAAGTAATTGACTATATCTCTCTAGCTCCATTTCTCTCCATTCTTCCTTAGTCTGAATTCCAGCTCACCACAGCCACCGTTTTATGCTCGCTGTCCACAAGGGTGTCCCCACACACGAATGGTGCTTTAGCATGAAGCAGAAGCACATGGAAGCTCTGTCCCCTCTTCCAACCTGGTAGGTCCCTGTTTGCTCTTCCTCATTCACCTCTTACTTTCTTCAAACTTTATTGCTATGGCTCAGATGATCTCCACTCTGCTTCTTTCAACCCAGGTAACACTGAGCTGTCAGAGTCACAAACTCTGGCAGGCACTGTGCTCTTGGCATGCTATGCCTGTGCTCTATTTTGGCAAGCAAAACAGAAAAGGAGGAAAAAGAATGGCAGGCAGGCCAAATGGCTCAGTGGAATAATGTACCTTCAACCAGGCCCAGGGGCCAGGTGTTTGATCCCTGGTCCCGCATGGTGGCCCTGCCCCCGGGGCAAGCTAAGATGGTGATTGAGACTGGGGGCGGGGGGGTGGCGTGCACTTGGAGGTCTGTGAACAGGAGAATCACTACAAGTCCAATCCAGTAGTGAGAATCTAAACACCCTGTAGACCTTCCATAAAATACAAAAGAAAAGACAATGGCAGAAGTGCCACCTGGAAGAAATTTGGTGATGGTTACCAAATATCAGTAAGGATTTTTCAGAGAATCAGGTCTAGCAGCATATGACTCGCACTCACATATCTACACATCTGTACATATGCACATATGCTGTATGTGTGTCTGTATGTATTAGTATAAACACACAAAGCTAAAAAATTTAAAATCTGTCTACGATTTTATTTCACAGAACTGAGTTACACATGTGTGATGCCTGAAATGTATTAATAGGGCAAGTTGTCATGCTGGAGACTCAGGCTCTGAAGTGAGAGGCTTCTACCAGTATTCCCTGTTTTTTTTTTTTTTTTTTTTTTTTTTTTGGTGTTGTTAGAGAAATCTGTTTTGTCCTTACTGTCTTTTCCCTACCTGGATGAAGCCCACTCTCACTTCAGTGGACTAGCTCCTATATTTGCTAATCTTAAATGGTAAGTACATCTACAATGAATCTTATGGCAGCACCTAGATTACTTTCTGACTGAATTACTAGGTATGATTACAGCCTAGCCAAGCCGAACATAAAACCCACCATCAATGTATCCCTAACTGTCTCTGTGGAAATGGACCCGCTTAGCAGTCTGGATGCCCAGACAGAAATGGTATGTAAGCAAGAACTAAAAGTTTATTGTTCAAGAGATTGAAATTTTGAAATGTGTTACCCCAACCAATCCTATCTCAAATGGTATACAAAATATGACTAAAGATCTTTCTTGGCCTGCTTCAAAAAATAGATAAAAGGAGTTTGTAATTAAGCATTAAATGGGGATATGCTAGTAAATTTTACTCCTGGGTTGGGGTTGGTTTATTATCTTCAGCAATTTAAACAGTTGCTAAAATGTGGATGATGGTTTGATCTTCCAAGATGAACACACTTCGTGGAACTCTTTAAAGGTGAACATCCACCCAGCCTCATTTTGGATCATCATCTCCTCGAAATTAGTGAACTAAATTTTACTGGGGTTTTAAAAATGTTGTGATTTGGATTAAATAAATCTAGATGGGACACATCTATGAGCTTGGCTTTAAACTCTCTGTGTAGTTTTCAAGCAGTAAAAGGGGCAGAAAAGCAGCAGTTGCATAGTTTTAGGATGTTAATCTCAAAATTACAGAGGCAATTGCTTGTTTGATTTGGTTGACATTCAGCCAAAATCTATGGGCTCATATTCACTGGTATTAACTACATTTACTATTACTAGAATGAAATTCAAATCATTCAGTGTGTACCCCTAATAACGAGCCCTATATGACTAGGGGCTGCTTCCTCAATGTTATTTCCACCTAATTTATAATCAAGATGTTCAATTAATAATTTCAGCACTTTATGCAGTGTTAAGTCAGCTGAAAAATATGTGATTTTTCCACTTTTCATTTTTCACAATGCTGAGGAATGCATAATAACCTGAAAAATGGGGATGCCAGGAAAGCAATGATTATTAACAGACTAATGGGAAAAGAACAGGATTTTAAGGGGGAAAAAAGCTGAAAAGTTGATTGAGTTCTGGAAAAATATAAAGGCACAAAATTATTGCAAAATAAAGCAGCCATGTCTATAACACTTTTGCTTATTAAAGATTCCTTTGTGAAAGAAAATTGATCCAAAAGTAATAAAGAAAGTCAACTCTTTGTCAGCTTTCTCCACATATTTGTGAGAGACCTACTAAAATACTTATACTTTTTGGCTCTTCCTAGGGTTATTTATTTTTAGAATATTGTTGTTTTCTTCTCCATTTTAGCTTTCTGGGGTCATTTTTCTATATCTTAAGCTAATTAATTAAGAAAAGTTAGTTAAGGTTGATTCAATTCATTATAAGTTTGACTAATAGTTGTACAAAGGTATTTTCTTCTGTGCAAAAGGCTGAAAAGACAAGCTATAATAAATAGCATATTAATTTCAACTGATGAGTAACTAAGTTACTTGTTTTACAAGGAGAATTTCACTGAATTCTTAGAATCTGATAAGGTACATACAAACACCAGTCTTTGCAAGTGACAATTTGGAAAAGTTACACTACAGCCCTTTTAAGCATGAGTAAAAAGAGAACTGATTTTTAAAGTGAAAATTTCTGCTCCAGGAGGCAAAGGTAGCAAGTTTGAAGTGTGCAGACAGTGGGGAGGAGGAGAGGTTAAAAAGATAAATGTCAAAAAGAACTCAAGGACTGTATTTACATATAATATTATAACAAACATATACAGATATGCATTTATGAGAAATATGCCAGCCACATTTTTCAGTTTTTCAACTACTGCAACATTTAAGCTAAACAATGTTCCCCCTTTCCCATGCCTTAGCATTCAAGGCAGAGTTAATATAAGAGGACATGTTCCAACATCTACAATTATATGATAATTGGAAACATTTCCTTTCTTGAAGGTGATGCAGTTAACCAGTGTTTTCCAATTGTTCCCATCATGAGGCTGCGATGCAGCTCTTCTGTCATATCTGTGCATGGGCATGAGAATGGAGGGCAGACAAATTGGACACCAGAGGGCACAAGGTATTTGAGCCAGTAGTGGTCATAACAGAATAAAAATCTTTGAGGACAGGCGGTGCAGCATAACAAATCCACCGAGGCACAGTATATTCATCAAGACTCTACTCTGTTTTCCGCTGCTACATACGGCAAGGTCTAAGGCAGAAGGATTAAATCAGGAGCAGCAATATGCATATTTCATACCCTTTTCCTTCAAAACTCAGAAATTGATTCTTTCTGACCTGGGCTCTGAATAGTGTGAGAGTAACCAGACTGTCTTTGGGATGCAGTTACTACCTGAACAACAAGACTAATGGATAATAATAGAATCACACATGGTCACTAGAGTTAAATGTTTTATTTATTATGTTTTAGGAGTTAATTATAAAAAGAGGAATTCAGAGAAATGACATATTTACATAGTTAGAAAAACATGTTTTAGCAAGCATTGAATCAAACTCGACAGTGAATCAAATTCTACATTTATTTTTAAAATGAGGAACTTTTATTTTTTGAAATCTGTAAACTGGGGTCAAGGCAAGGTTATTAATGTTCATAAACTAACAGCAAATTAGGAAATTATTTTCAAAAACATATTGATCTGTGTCTTACTGTTCAAAATAAGTCTGAACAGAAAATTTTGTTTCCTCTTAAACATTTGAGGGCAATGTAAGTATTTTATATTAAGTTTTTATGTTAAAGCTTTCTGTCAAAGCTGCATCAACTTTATACATGATTGGCTCCTATTGATGAAGCAAGAAATTCATGGTGGAAATGAATTCTCTTTGTATCTAAAAAGCCAGAAATTACATGAAGGATAAAATAAGAGATGCTACTGACTGTTGTATGTTGTCTAATGCTGACACTCCTGAAATGAGTCCCTATGTTTGACAGAATAGGAAATGTTATCTCATATTAGAAAGAAAATATAGCAATTTCTTTCTTTTTTTTTTAATGCATTTGGTACAGGGTTTCACTACGCAGCTCGGACTCATAGTGATCCCCCTGTATTCATCCTGCTGTTTCTTAACTGGTATCTCCAGAGCTGGATATCCCTGTATACCCAGCTGAACTGTTTGCAATTAGTTATTGAAAGGTGGCCTCAATCATTTTCAATGTCAGGGGAAAATACAGTTTTTGTTTTCCAAATACTTACAATATTTCTAACAAATTTTCTGGGAAGATTTGTCTACCTTCAAGGTACAATTTGATAGATACCAAAAAGCTGACACTCTCAAATCTCTTCCTCACAAATGTCACAATGTTTAAGATGAAATTATCCTATATTGCCATTCTGGATTGGTGCTTAATCACCTTGATTTGCTTTTTGAAACATAAATCCTCTTTTTGAACCAATATTTGAAGGTTTTTTCCAGTTAAATGCGCTCTGGAATTACTCAAGAGTGCTCTGAGAGCACGTAGCCACCTAAGGGTGAAAAAAAGAAAGAGGAGCCCAGGGAGAAGGAAGGAAAAACCTGATAATGAGGGACGAGGACATCCAACAGGCACCTGCAGGGCAGCATGATCTTGCCTGTAGCTCTTTCTGACCTCTGAAAGGACTGGTCACTGCAGAATTCATAGATACATCCAGAGTTACATTTTTTTTCACCAACCTCACAAGCAGTTTAAATTCACTTTTCCCCGAATATCCTAAAAGAGAAAAATTAAAAATTGCTTCCGTGATAAATGCCTTGACCTATTGAAGGATTATGGAAAATATTTTCTTCTTTAAGCAGTGGCTTTCAAGGCATTTCTCATCTTATGTAAGGCACATGTAAACATTTTATTCATCACTACTGGAGTATAAAGTAACGAATAAGGAAACACAAGAAGGAGGAGAGGCGAAATGAGGCAAAGCTTACTACTGACAAGGGATGAAGAACATTCTTGGTCTGTAGAACACCTAAGGCAGATGAGTAGATATATCCTGTATTGTAAGTGCTATGATATCTTTCTTACTCTTATGTCTTTTCAGGGCATCAAAGAAGTAGATCTATGCTAGTCTAGTTGTCACTGTGGATTACGGGTCTGGGGAAGCTGTTCTAAGTTCTTATGTGCAAGGAACAAAGAATTAGACACAGCAGCAGAATGGAACCCAAAATGGTAATGTTTATTAAAGCAAAAATATGCTCAGAGTAACTGGGCTTTTGCAGGCAAACTGCCAGGAGCACAAAGAATAGAAATTGTTTTAGGGTCCTACAGAATATGGTCCACAATGTGATTGATGGGGCGCTAAGTCATATGTTTTGAGTTTATCCTACATGTGTTTCCTGTAACTCACTGTACTATAATTGTATGTACGAGATACAATCTGACTGTATGAATTTTCAGTGAGCTACAGGGAAAGATTACTTTAGGGTAGGAAGGGAGGTCTTGTCCCTTGGTTTGGAGTTTTCAGAATTTCTCTAGCAGGCTTGGACTCTTGGCTTCCCATGTGGGAAATCCTGGAGTAGTTCTTGGGTTACAGTGAGTGTTGGTAGAATCTCCATCTGGAGATATTTTTAGGTTCATTTTTTGAATAAAGAATAAAGGTAGTGAAGTTTTGCATATTTTAAAAACAAGAAATGAAAGAGGCTGAACAGAACAAATTTGGATCAAGAAAAGATAGCAAAAGAAGTTTACACACCAACTGAAAAGACTCAATAGTCCATAGCATGATGGTATCTGCCCTTTAGCATTCTCACACCTCAGGCTGACATTAAGTATACACTGTGATATCAAAAGCTTGCTCAAGTTCTAGTGAGAAGAAATAAAAATAGCATTCTCTGGCTGTTTCCTCTTGAAGGGGATAGGGAACTATTTGGAGCATGTGCCCAGCCAGTCCACCATGCCCTCATCTCCTGTCTGAAAAGAAGGGGTGTGGCCCCCACGGTGAGAGGAGAATGTAGGTCCCGTGTCCTCTGATTGTACTATCTGTATTAAAACGAATAGTGTGTTCCGCACAACTGCTGCCACCCCACTGTCCCTGAAGTCTGTGTTTCCGTCCCATACCTCTGATGTTGCTCTTCCACAGATCCCTGATGATTTTCTTCTAACCAGATGAATAGGAGCAAGTTTACTCCTCCTCTGTCTTTTGAACTTATACTCTCCAGCCTCGCTTCTCATAGTAAGAAAGCAGGATTTAAGATTATTTGCTTTTATTTTTCCTCACTGTATCTTTTTTACTTATGTCTTCTACATGTGACTTAGGCTATAATGATGATCTACTCCAGTTTTTACATTTATGAGGAATCTCAATTTTAAATGTTAAATTAGGAAGGTATAATTTTATAGATGCCACTGACTTTAAGCAGGAGCAATGACTTTTTGAAAGTAATAGAGGACAATTTTCAGCTGCCTATGTATGTTCCAAATAAATAATTTTGAGACGAGATGGAGGGACAAAAGGCAATGGCCTGAGTGAGCAGAAGGCCAGGACCTATTTAAACTGAGGTAAGTTTTGGGAAATTGGAGCACAAGGGACAAAGGCCAAGTTGTAGTGCAAAGGACAAAGATCAAATAAAATGTACTCCTGATTAAAAAGGCTCATGTCAGCTTCACATCTTCATTTTCATACCTCTGTCTGCCCTTTTTGTGAATTAAAAGCTGCACATAAGTAGAGTTTCAAGTATTACTTTGGCAATCTTTTTGATTAGAGCCCTTCCCACCAGGAAGAGCTTTTCTTTATTTTATCTAATAAGCCATACCTTGTTCCATTCCACCCTACTGTTCCATTCACTTCAATTTTTTTTGTCACTTTCAGGAAAACTTCTGAAAGAGAGAAAATTGCTTGCCATATTAACTACCATGTGCACGACGACAATTCCAAAACCTTCCATTCTTCTAGGGCCCTCTGTACATCCATTCCTTTTGGCTTCCTGTTCAGAGATCCTAAAATAGTGCTGAGATTAAGATGTCCTGAAATTAATATGTGCCTCATTTGCATTCATGAAACACAATTTGTGTTTTTATAATGCTCTATGAGCATCAAGGCTTTGGGATTCTTTACTGTCTTTGTTTCCCACAGGTAGTCACTGAATCTTTTCAGTAGTTAATCTGTAAAAATATCCTTCAACAGTATTTTTCATAGTTTCATAGAATCAGTTAGTACTTCTTCTTTGTGTTCAGGTGAATTTAGTGACAAATGCTTAATGCAAACCTAAAACCATGTCAGATTTCCAGTTAGAACTATGGATATCAACTGTCCTGTGGACTTAGACTCCACCCACCATGGGGTAACGTCTAACAAACTGTTAGGAGCACTTGACTGTTCTCTCTGCCTGTTCTCATGTCTAATACATTTTGCCTACTATTCCTTGTTTATATGATCAGTAAACATGTGACTCCTGATTTAAACACTTTCATTTATAGAGATCCACAATTATTTGGGTTTAAGAACTTCTGTGGTTTATCCAAACAGATGTTTCTAATTCTATCATTCATTTCCTTTCTATAAAACCATCACTGTCATCCATACCATCAGACTTTTCTACTCCTTGTCCCTCAAAAGTACCACATGTTGATTCCAAAATTCTTATCACTAGCTCACCTTCACTGTCTTGGGTCTACAGTGCTTGCCTCTTCCATGGTACCCTTACTTTTCTTCTTTATCCTTATGGATATGGTGATTCTCCAACCCTTCATGGAAACGTATCAAGAGCTCTTTGATTCTCTTGCCTCAGGCCCTCAGAATGTTGGAACTAGAGGTGTGTGCTATGTGCCAGCTCTATGGATCCTTCTTAACCACACCCAAGACTTTCCCAGTGAACTTTCTTGGCCTTCCCTTCACATTCCTTTCCCTCTCAAACATTAATTTTTTTTTCTTTAAAAAGTCACCATTTAAAAATATAGACATTATTGTTTCCCCTTTTAAAGTATCTCCTTATTAGAGTGTGGCTTGTAAAAATTCAGGGGATTTTGCCCATTTTTCCTCACTGCTTATTAATATCTGGAATTTTTTAACTCATATAAGTTTTTTAAAAAGCAAATATTTTTAAATGACTTAATAATTCCATGTTATTAAATCACATTATGGCACTCAAGAAATATTTTGAAATGAATGGATTGATTAGTTTTCTAGTTACCTAATATTTAAATCTAAAATTACAATAAAACATGAAATAGTACTTGTAAAGAACATGAAACTGTAAAATCTAAAGAGATTTGCTCATATATGATCTTTCTGATTTGCTAATTTTTAATCTTTACATACATTTTTCAGAATGTCTTTAGTTTGGAATTATTCTCTTATCTTTCAATACAGCACAATCTAGTTGTTGAAATCTTATAAGTGGAATCTGGTAAGCATAAAGTTAGTGAAAGAATGTGCTTTCAATTAGAGAGTAGTTTCTGTAGTTAGAGAATCTCAATCCTTTGTCAAGCTCCCTTCAAAATCCATTCAGTAAGGACACATTTTACACTTTGTTTCCTTATTTATCCCATTTTATTCATGAAACTTTAATTATATGTGTTTCAGTAGCTATTGCAATGTATAACTTTTTTTCTTTATACTCCAAAATAAATTTTGCTCCTTGGAAATGACATTCTTAACATTTAAAATGTATACCTTAAATAGTATAGAGATATATCTGTTTACCTATAAAAGCCTCAAGTTTAGCTTTCTTTGTAGCTAAGTAGTATTCCATTGTATAAATACTGCATCTTTTTGATCTGTGTTTCAGTTGGTGGGCATTTGGGTTGTTTCCAAGGTTTAACTATGACAAGTAGCAGTGCTAGAAACATGGGTGAACATATGCCACTCCGGTAAGATGTTTTCAATTGTTCTGGAAAATACCCAGAAGGGGAATATCTGGGTTGAATGGGATCTCCAATTCTGGCTTTTTAAGGAATCTCTGGACTGATTTCCACAGTTGTTATACCAGTCTGCTCTCCTAGCAACCGTGGAGAAGGATTTCTTTTTCCCCACAGCTGTTTGAGCACTTGTTATTGGTTGACCTCTTCAGGATAGCCATTCTTTCTGGGGTGATATGGAATATCACTGTTGTTTTAATCTGTGTCTCTCAAATTTCCAATGATTGAACATTTCATTAATATGTATTGATTTTTCCATTTGCAGTTTTTTATCTGAGTAGTGTAATTTTAGATGTCAATTTTGGGATTCATCTTTCAGTTGGTGGAGCCTCAATTTTTAATTCTTTATATGTCATAAACAGAAGTCCTTTGACTTCTGATGCTAATTTTTCCCCAGTTTCATGAGTTTTCATCTTACTCTGTTGGTGATTATTTTTAATGTGCAAAAGGCTTTAATAAGATGAGATCCCAGTTGTTCTTTGATGTATTTCCTGTGCAGTTTAGTTTTTGTTCATGAACACTCTACCTTTCCCTCTGTCTTAATGATGTCTACATACTTTCTCTACTACTGGATTTAGAGTTTTGTTTAACATTTAGATATTTGATCCATTTTAATTGTAGTTTAGAGCATCGTGATAGGCATGGGTCTAAAGCATGTGGAAAGCCAGATTTTCCAGCACCATTTACTAGAGAGGCTGTGTTTTTTCCAGTGAATGTGTTTGGTTTCTTGGTCAAAGGTAAAATGGCTCAGTGTGTTTTTAGTTGTGTTTGATCTTCAAATATGTTCCACAAAACCTCTTGTCTTCTTCTTGTTGCTGTTTTTGCTAGTGCCATGCTGATTTTATCACAGTACCTTTGTATTATAATTTTAAGCCAAGGGTTGTGATGCCTCTTGCCCTGCCTTTGTAGGCCAGATATGCCCTTTCTAGTCTACATCTCTTCTTGTGCCAGATAAATTTTAACACTATAAAAAACCCAGAATACATAGTCTTTATCTCAGTCTACTAAAATCCAATAGTCAAAATCATACTAAATGGACAAAAACTGAAAGCTTTCACTATAAAATCAGGAGCTAGACAAGGACGCCCACTTTCATTATTCTTTTTCAATATAGTTCTGGAAACATTAGCCAGGGCAATTAGATAATAGAAAGAAATAAAAGAATAAGGGTAAGAAAATAAGTGAAATTATCATTGTTAGCAGATTACACAATAAGCTACATAGAAAACCACAAAAGTTTCATTAAAAATCTTCTAAGTAGGGTCGGGCAACCGGTTGCGGGTCCGCCATGGGCAACCTGTTCATCCGTAAGAAGTAGAGCCGGGTCACAGAACAAGACAAGGCCATCCTGCAACTGAAGCAGCAGCGGGACAAGCTGAGGTAGTACCAGAAAAGGCTCACACAGCAGCTGGAGTGTGAGAGGGCACTGGCGAGGCAGCTTCTGTGGGACGGCAGGAAGGAACGGGCCAAGCTGCTGCTCAAGAAGAAGCAGTACCTGGAGCAGCTCCTGGGCCGGACAGAGAACCAGACCGGCAGTCTGGAGGCCATGGTTCAGAGCATTGAGTTCACCCAGATTGAGATGAAGGTGATGGAGGGACTGCAGGTCGGGAACGAGTGTCTAAACAAGATGCAACAGGTGATGTCCATCAAAGAGGTGGAGAGGATCCTGGGTGAGACACAGGAGGCTGTGGAATACCAGAGGCAAATAGATGAGCTGTTGGCTGGAATCTTCACGCAGGAAGATGAGGATGCCATCCTAGAAGAGCTGAACGCAATCACTCAGGAACAAATAGAGCTACTAGAGGTTCCTTCAGAGCCCCTTCCTGAGACACATCCAGAAAAAGCCCCTGTCACGGTCAGGCCCAGGCAGGCAGACCTGGTAGCAGCCTCCTAACTCAGCTGCCGGCAGGACTTGAAGGACTCCCTAGAGATGGGCCCACAGAGAGTCTGGGTCCAGTGGCCAGCGTGGACTGTATTGTAGGTGGAGCTGCAGCTCACATGAGGCTTGTGCATTGAGACCACTCAGGAACAGTTCCCTCACTGTTGGGTCTGAACAAGCTGGCATGGCCGCCCTGCTCTCATTTCTGGATTAAATGGCAACATGCAAATCTTAGCCCAGCCCAGCTCTTAGGGGCCATGGTTTCCACAGTGGCTGTGGGCCTGGACCAGCTGCTCTTGGTGCTGTCCACTGCTGCCCCAGCCTCCAGTGGCCTGTGCTCTCCCAAGGGGAAGGTGCCACCTGGCCTTGGGGATCCCTGTCCTTCTTTTTCACTTATTTGTTGCTCCCATTATCTGGTGATGGCCTTCAGTTAAACTGTCCCTGCCTTGACTGGCATCAGTTCCCCGGTAGGTCTGGGCCAGGACTCCTGGGAACCAGTACTTGCTGACCCTCCCAGCACCTCTGCCTAGACACCCAGACTCTTTGCTCTATCCAGCATATTCATTAAATGCACAATCCAGGAATAATTGCAGGTAGTATATTCTCTGCTTTCCCTCCCTCTGAATATTCCCATCTTGAGCTGATTTCCATTTGATTTGCTGTACTTGCCAGAGAGAGAGAGAGGCAGGGGTTGAGGAAGGACTGCCTAGGACCCCTCCTACCTTTTGTACCCTTCTAGCCCTGGGCCTGCTCTGAACCAGAAAGGCTAACAGCCCAGCATTGGCACAGGGCCCTGGGAACCCCCATTCTGCCCAGCTGGGCAGTGTAGAGCAGCAGGAATCATGGTCAGCGTCCAGATGGTCCAATTCCCATTGGAATTGGTTGTTATCAATCAGTTGCTCTTAAATGTGAGAAAGATCACCCATTTTTTTTTTTTTTTCTGGCTGGAGACACCAGAGAAGCCTACTTACCTTGCAAGCAAACCCTAAATAGAATTGCTTCCTGTAAGTGGCTTTCTGCTGAGGCTTCTGTTGCTCTCTAATGTCTCAGCCACGTCCTCTTCACTTGAGGGCCATCTCTCTGTTCAGCCTTCATGAGCTGGACAGTTCTGCTGCTGCTGGGGAGGGCCAAGCTACAAAGCTCTTTTATTTATCAGACATCCAGTTAGCGCTGGAGCAGGGAAGAAGCCAAAGGGATCAGGCGATCTTTGGTCTTGAGGCACTGTAAGAGGGGTGCTCCCGAGTAAGAACACTGCCTGCTTATCTCCTGTGGGAGATTAAGGACAGGAGGCACAGAGCCCAGGAATGACCTTCGTGAATCACACTTGCTTATTGTTGGACAGTCTCATTGGTGTCTTGCTGGCCTGTGAGCAGCATGAGAGCAGCGGCCCAAGAGAGCACTAGGTTCCTCCAGAGCAATCAGGAGCAGAAGGAAGTCTTCCTTATCCCAAACATGTCAACCTGTGTATTAAAGTTGGCCCCTGCATGGCTTGTGGCCTTGTGGCCTTGGAAAAAAAATCTTCTAAATAACCAAATACATTAATGAAGCTGGACACAAAGTTAATACCCAAAAGTCAATAGCATTTGTGTACACAAACTCACTGAAAGAGAAATTGGGCAAACCACACCCTTCATAGTATCACCCCATAAATGAAATACTTAGGGATGAAGCTAACAAAGAAAGAACTCTATGTTAAAAATTACAGTACTCTGAAAAAAAGAGATCAATAAAAGATATTTCTTACTCATGAAATGAAAGAACCGACATCCTGTTAGCAGTCCTAGGTCCAAAAAGGTTACACATATTTAATACAATCTTGCTCAATATACCATAAGCATGCCTCACAGATCTAGTGATTCTTATACTGAAATGTGCCCCAGGTTTTCTGAGATATTCATTTACAACACTAATTGCTGAGTTCTCCTCTCCAGTGTTATGCTTCACTAGGAATAAATTACAGCTAAAGAATATACAGCTCTCGTGGAGTCCAGCAGATGCATATACTGTTTAGGAGACCAAAGTTAGTGTACTACTGCTCCAGGTAATGGCTGATAAGAAACATTTTCACTAAATATTATGTTTAGAATGTTTTGCTGTTGCAATAACTATGGATTCTGCAAGGTTTAATTGGATTACTAAAAGTCATGGCTAAATCTCCTCCTTGAAGATATTTCAATATCTTTCTGGTGGATACAGAATATATATAACTAATCAGAGGTCAGTATTGAGTCTGTTGCCTCCCAGCAAAGTGACTTAATAAAAAAGACTTCTTTCTCATAGAATTTAAGGTCAAGAAGATCTTCTAGGAGATATTCCATTTTTTATTTGACAGAGCTACCTATTTTATTAGAGTATTAGCTGCTCTATTTCCCTTTACCTCCTGATGCCAACTAGTTATTATTTCTCAAAGAAAATTTAGAGTACTGTGAACACAGAAATGCCAAATTTTATGATTCCTTCTAAACCAGGATTCTAAGTCCCTAGAGGTTTACATCCTAAGAATGTAAATAGGTGATTATAGATCAAAAACGATTGATGGACTTTGATGGAGACAAAAAGGAAAGAAGGATATGAGTTCTAAGGTCATAAACATAGAGAAACATGCAGTGCTTTGTACTGCCTTTTTTCCCTTCATTGGATTCTGTTAGTTCTAAATGTGATAATTACATTAAATGTGCTTAGTTTAGGAAGATTTTAATATTTAGTTGGAGACTGCATGCAAGATATAAATGATACTGTTTTAAAGATAGTAACCAAAGAGGGTTAAATGACTCTAGAAGTTAAAACAGAAATATTTTCTAAGTAGCAAATACATTTCTAATGAGTACAAAAAAATTCAGCTCCTATTTGATACTTAATGAGTATTGTACAACTCAGTCCATCACTAACTGTGCCTTTGTGTCTAAAAAAGCAAGACTACAAATTAGCACTGACTTGCCTTTATTAGAGCCAGAGGTACTCACCCAAGAGTAGAACAGGATGGTCTTTTACTTGCAAGAACACCTTTAACAAGCAAGACAATATACAATTTTAAAACTAGAGCTCAACGCCTAAATAACAAAGCAAACAGAAAGCCCATTTGATTTGGCCACTTCTCCATCTCAAGGATCATGCTATCTATCTACTGCACACAGATTAACTGTGATCACTCCTGCTCATTGTCTGCAGTAATCTTGTATTTGCCTGAACTATTTCACTTGGCTTCTTAGATAACAATGTCCAGGAAATGAGGGAGGCTGTGAGAAAGCCCTTAGTAAAGAGAGACACTACCTTCTGTTTCTCCTACCTCACTGTCTTCTCAGCTTTTCTTCTCCCTGCCTTTCATTTATATTGGCCAAAGAAAAGAATTAATAGTGTGGAAGTGGAAGTTGCAGATTTGAGCAGCTTTCACTGGCACTAGTACTAGTTCCTAACCTATTGTCAGCGAAGTGGTAAGTTACTGGGAGACTGTCCATATGTTAAATTGATCTTTAGCTAAAGGCTTTTTGTGGGGAGAATTATTATTTGCTAACTGCTGAAAAGCAGGCATTTCATGTATACTTATTTTAGAAAGCCTTTGATGTTGTTTATTCCCATTTTTCAGTTGATTAATAATTTTAAATGACAAGGAGATAAGTCACATTCTGTGCAGGACCCAATCTTCAGATTATTTTGAGTCCCTCTCTCTGTTGTGCCTGCTGAGTGGCCATCACTTCCTAGCCTGATTAGCAAGAGACCTTTTATGATTTTAATACTTTTAAATAATCTCTCACATTTATTATACCATGTAATTCTACTTGAAATCCAAGGAGGTAGGCTCATCACCTACCCAGCATCCTCCCCTTTAGTAGTCTGTGGACTGCAGGCTCTGCAGTTCATAAGTAAGTAAGAAATACATACAATATGAGCAAATACATACAATATGCTCACATTTCAAGAGCACCTTGAACACTTGCAGAAGGCAAACATGATGGATGCTCCATGATCTAATTTTCATTATTGGACAAGCGGCCATGATGGTGCCTTCAAGCCCATGTATGACTTGCTTAACCATTCTTTGGGCCTAGAGTATTTCTATATGTGGAAGCAGCACTGCCTACTGCAGATTCATTTGTCTTGTTAGGAGAAAAGTTTCCACTGTTTTGGGCAGGCAGTGAACTCCTTGTGCTGCGTAAGTACGTGCATTATAAGGAAACTAGCCAGACCCACCGTTATTGGATATCTGTACCCTTGGTGAAGAACTTGGTTTTTCATCTGCAGTGCAAGAAGTATTCCTTTATTACCTTGTGTTGGCCTCTTATAGAGAGACCAGGCACTAATCTGGCTGATATCTTCTCCTTTCTTTGAGTAATGTACTCCTCTCATCAATACCTTTTGGCTAGCATCTTCTTCTTTGGAGACACAGAGCCAGTAGAATATGGATTGGGCTATGGTCTGCCAGCTCTTCCACTGGAATGGTTGAGGTCATTGCAATCTGTATGGTCCTTCCTGGAAGGAGGAATCCCTATTTCGGACTGGAACTACCAGCTGGAGCTCCCCATGGCTCACCCATACAGCAGAATTCATGTATTTTTCAAGCACTCAAGATAAGTTTTCAGTGCTCATCATTGTACAGCACCTAGCAGCTCTATACAACTCTGAGCTGCACACCTTCCACGCCCTCTTCTACCCAAAGGCAGATTTAATCTGTTTTGTCTGTGTTAGTCTAAAAAAACCAACTTCTTTTATATCATTCAAAATTCAAATCATTTTAAGTTTTTAAAGAAAATGATCATCTTAACATTATTTGCATTTGATTTGTCAGTATCCATTGTCTGTAATATAAATCTATTCTGTCTGAATAAAATTATATGTAGGGATTAATTCACTGATATAAATTAATAATACATAGATGCATGTAGTAGTTTTTATGCAACCTTAGGTGTTATAACATGCACACACACACACACACACACAGACTCACATTGGTGTATAGAGCTGTATGGCATGCATCTATATTTGCCCCTGTTCTTTTGTTCTCAAATTTTCAAACAAATAGAGCACTGTGCTAACTGCTTTCAATTCTTTGCAAGACTTTTGAAACTACAATACAGTAAGATGAATAGTGCTAGCTCAGAATTTTTGCCTGTTATTTATAAATAACTTCAATGTTTTGGACTTATGCAACATCTACCTGGTTCTATGAAGGTTCATTTTGGTTCAGCCTGACTTAGTTGGGTGCTGCTAGAGTGTGAAGGATGCTTACTGTGTAGGAACCCTGGCCTTTCATGTGGGCAGGAGACCCAGGCGCCAGGTCTCTGGATAGCACAGACCAGCAGAAGGGTGAGCTGAGCTCACATTCTCATCCTCCTTTCCCTCATGGGTGTGTTCTCCTGCTGCTACCAGCTGTGAACATCAGTCTTGAGGACTGTTAGCTTTTGATCCCAGATTTGCAGCTGCAATAGTTACAGGCCTTTTGTTCTTGGGCTAGGACTATATTACTGGGGTCTCTCATGTTCTGAGACTTCCTACTTCTTAGACTGGGAAGCTACTGGGGTTTTCTAGTTCTCACCATGCAGCCAGCCACAGTGGGCTCTGTGATCCTATAACCCAATGTGATAAATCCCTTTCATAATTATACAAGTGTTCTCATAGTTCTATTCCTTAGAATCCTGGATAATATAGGCTTATAGAATCATAAATCAAAAATAATTATGTGGGGACAATATAAATTATATTCATGCAGAAAAAAATTTCCACCAGAATCAGTTATTGAGGTAGAAGCTAACCTCTATCCTCTACTCTGCTTGCCCTTGGGCAGCTTTCCCTCTGCCACCCTCAGCTGAGGCTTCCTAACACAAAGCTAGGATCCTCAGACTGTAATATTCCTGTATTAACCTAGTTAACTTTCTTACGTTAAACTCTTTTTCCCTTTTAGCAGATCTAGATATTAAACTTTGGGCCTCATGTATGCTAGGCAATCACTATACCACTGATCTACACCCGACGTTCATTAATGCTTACAATTTATCATGTTACAACTCTCAGTACAAATTATATCTGCTTCTCATTATTGGAAGATAAAGAGAAAATGTCCTTAGCATATCATATGATAACTTTGAAAAACAATCTACATTTTCTTATCCAATCTATTCCATTAAATTTATGCCCTCCCTCTTGAGGCCACACTGAACAGTTTGCTTTCCACAGAGAATGCTCACCTTTGCTATTCTTTTCCTAGTCCTGTCTGTCTATAAGTAATACTCTGCAGGTAACCTAATGGAAGAGCTAATGCCCAGAACGCAGGAAGTCTTGGGTTCAATCCGCAACACTAACAATGAAGATTAAATTTAAAAATAAAATGAGTAAATAAATATAGCATCTGATCCCATTTTCTAGATTTATGACTTTTCTCTGATTTTCTATACATTTCCATAACAATGTGCATTTACAAGAGGTCAAGTAGTAGAAATGACAGATTCCCTTCTATCACAAAGCTTGCCTTCTAGTTAGAAAAGATGGATAATGCAAAAATATAGGTGATAAATTCTAATAATAATAAGGAATAAAGAGAGTATATAGCAACTGTGAGAGATTACCTACCCCAGAACAACTAGTAAGAGTCTTAATCAGGAATGGTGTCTATTGCAAGTGCAAATAAAATCAGAATTAGCAAAATGAAACAGATAGGACAGGAGCTACAGGAAGAACATTTTAGACAGGGATGATGGGACTAAGGATGGGGAGAAGGCAGTAAATTAAAAGACTCAGAAATATTTATTTTAAGCACAAAAATAAAACCTAACTAGAGAACAGAAAATTAAAGATAGTAGAGAATAAAGTCAGACATCCCTGCACTTTTCAGGTGAGGTGAAACATTATGTGCTGTGTAGTCTCCCACCCAAGTACTAACCAGACCCTGCTTAGCTTCCGAGATCAGACAAGATTGGGTGTGTTCAGGGTGGTTTGGCCGCAGACGGTGCTGTGTAGTCTATGGAAGAAAGTTTTCATTTTGTTCCAGTTGAAATCACAAGCAATTGGATGATAGTAATTGTGCGCATGTGTCAGTGAGGCTGGGGAAGATGAGAGCTGCTGTATGCAGTTATACACTTCGGAAGATACTCTAGATTTGTGAAAGTGATGCAGAATGAACTAAATAAATGTACAAAAGGAACTATCTTGGAGGAAATTCCAGCACTCAATTGGCAGGAGCTGGTGATTTGGACTAAAGTTACAGTAATTCAGATGGAATAGTGAATGGGATCTGGGCGCATTCCAGAGGTGGCATTGACAAGACTTTGATGAACTGAGGAGTAAAGATCGACTCCATCATGAGTTCAGTCAGTAGGCTGGGTAGGGGCTCTCACACTGATGAAGGGGCACTGATGGTGAAAATGCAGCTCTGGAGCATGATGTGTCATAGCTACATCTTGGAAACAACCCAAGCACCCATCACCTGGCAAACAGATAAAAATGTAGTTTGTATTTGTACAGTGGAGTAGTACTCAGCTATAAAGAAAGATAGACTTGAGGATTTTATAGGCAAATGGATAGAACCAGGGGCTCTACTCATAAGTGAAATAAATTAGACCCATAGCTGTAAACACCTTATTATCTCACTAGTCTAAGAACTTGGAAGAATAAATAAAATATGAAGGTATAACAGATACTACGAAAGGGAAAGAAACTGAACATAAGGAATAAAAAACAATTGAGCTGAGAGAAAGGGGAAAAGATAGGGGAAAAAGGATAGAGAAAACATGTATGTATGTACACAGGATGGAGAAAACAATCATGCTACTAATTGCTATCATTTTTATAAGGTAACAGTTAATGCTTAAGATTTTTACTTTGACCAATTGTATGGTAGCATCATTAATCTGAGCAACTATACTGAGGACGGTAATGTGCAATATAGCAACCACTGTTGAATACCTATCATCTTGTTTTTATCATGTGTGTCATTTCTAATGTCTTATGTTTTATCTTTATACCTTTATCATTATTATTACTATTATTTTGTAGTTAGTACAGGGTCTACAGGGTCTCACTACTTAGGTTGGACTCATAGTGATCCTCCTGTATACAGCCTCCCAAGAGCTGGGATTACAGGGGTGGCCACCGCACCCAGTCTCAATTGCCTTCTCAGCCTGTCCCAGATCAGGGCCAGCAAGGCAGCCCAAGGGGTTTGAACTCCCATCTCTTGCATCTGCCTAAGCATGTGCTTTAATTTGCTGAGCTATTTGGATGGCCCTTTATACCCTCTTTAAAATAAATTTAAAAACAAAAAGGACAGAAAAAAATAGGATTTATGGAAAGGAAGAGTTCATTTTTTAATTGCCTGATGAATATTACATACCTATATCTGGTAGTCTGAGCAACAAATTTGATGATAATAATACAGAATATAGCAATCATTGTTAATTTCCTATTCTTGTTTTGAAATTCTATATCATTTTTGTTGCTGCATGTTACTTTGTTTCTGGTTTTGTCTTTGTTCTTGTTAATTATTCTTGTTTTTTTCTCTTTAAAATATGTTTTAAAATGTTGTTATGGAAGAGAAATTCAAGAATTCTTTTTTTAAATGTGTTTGGTTTTTACAGGGTCTCTTTATGCAGCTTGGACTAAGTGGTTCTCCTGTTTTTAGCCTCGCTAGTTCTGGGATTGGAGGCATGTGCCACTATGCCTGGGCTCTGGCTGCTCAGTGTGCCTTGGGGGTTCGAGGGATTGAGCCACAGTCCCTGTGCTTGCCTAAGTGTGCCTCAACAAGGGCTTTAATCCACTGAGCTATGTTACTGACCCCAAGAATTCTTAATCAGACATATTAATTTTGAGACATTCATATAAATCCAAAACTAGGTATTTATTGAACACAGGAGATTAAAGTTGTCTTAGTTACTCTTCTCTCATTGCTGAGACAAATACCCAACACCCAAAATGAAGGAAGGAAAGGTTTATTTAGCTCACAGTTACTGCAGGTTTTGGTCCATACTCAGCTGGCTCCAAGGCAGAGGGGCACATGGCAGAGAGCAGCATTTCATGGTGACCAAACAGCAACAATGACAACAGAGAACAATTGCTACAGAAAGTCTATCTCTGTCTGTTATACTACATGCAGGCTCTCTGACCCAGGCTGGGGAAGTACTAATACTCATAATCCCAGCAGTACTAAAACCCATAATCACAGCTTTGGATCCACATAATCTCAGGGAATCATGAGTTAATTTCTAACTCTAGAAGGGCCCACCCCATGACTACATGAGGCTTTGGGGGGACAATTAGACACATACCATAACATTCCACCCCTGGACCCCCAAAATCTCATGCACATACTTTTGTGCAAAAGACATTTGAGTCCATCTCTAAGAGTTGCAGAAGTCCCATCAGTATCAGCATGGCTGACAAGTCAAGTCCCAAGTCTCTTCCAAGATCCAAGGCACATTCTTAGGTGTGAGCTCCTGTATAAAAGAAAAGTTAAACATATCCAACATTCAAAGGCACAAGATAAACATTGCCAGTCCAAAAGTAGCAGACAACAGGGGAATACAAAACACTGGGACCGACACAAGTCAAAAATCCGGCAAGGCAAACATTAAATCCCATAGTTCCAACTGGAATATCAGAAGCAGTCTGCACTGAGTGGTGAGCTCCAAAGGCCCTACATGGCTCTGCCCCTACGGCACTTCTGGTGGTTGTAGCTCTGGTGGTTTCTTTCTCAGGCCTGCATTGCTCCTTCCTTGCAATTTCCCTTAGATGACCCACCTTTCTGGCTTTTCCAAATTTCTGGGGTTTCCACTGAGTAGGCTTCTCTCTCACAGCTTCATACACTGCTCTCTCAGGGGCACATGGCTTGGCCTCCCAGGTCTTCTTCTGAAGTGAGGGTGGAAGCCTTCTTAATCTCAGAACTCCTGCATTTTTCATGCACCTAAAACGAGCACCACATAGATGATGCCAGGGTCTGCTGCCAGCTGGAATGGTAGCCAGGTTTCCCTCACTCTTGGGTGTAGGGGTCTGGTGCCTGGATAGCTGAGCACTCTGACCCTGATTCTGAGGAATAAATTCTCCATACCAGCGCCATTCTGGAACCTGGTGTGGCCTCTGCTGCCATTCTGAAACATGGGGCTCAGCAGCTTTCCCCTCAAAGTAAAGTCTCTGAGCCCTGCAGTTTTAAGTCTGCAAAGGGTAGAGACCCGCCTTCTCCTGTGATGCTCTCAGGCCATCCTCTCCATTCTCTGGTTCCTTCAGGGCAATGGAGATCCTCTCAACTCCAACTTTGCATTTCATAGCTTTATTGGAGCTTCCTTTCTGGACAATTCACAACATTTTGGACCATCCTTCTGGGCTCCTTGCTCTGCATTCTCAACATAAATCTGGCTAAAAGCCCCCAATAACAGCCATGCAACCGCCCCAATATTTGGCTGCTTTGAAATAGCTTTTGGAAGATTAATCAATCTGACATGCTTAAACTCAGTTTTAGGCAAAGTCTCTGGACATGAGCAAAATTCAGATAGTCTTTTAGCCAAAAAACAGCAGTGGAGTCCAACAACCAATGCAGTCTCTTCTTCCTAGCAGAAACTTTCTCAGCATGGTCTTTACAGGCCGGCTTTCTATCAGCCTTCTGGTCCTCTGAGCTCTGACCAGAATCTCACAAACAGAACAGCTGAGCTATTTCAGCACTTCTCTTATAGGTGACATCTCTGAATCTTTCCTGTCTCTTCCCATAAGCCAGTCCCAAAAGCTTGTAATCCACATGGTCAGGTTTAAACACAGTAATGACCGCACATCTCTGGTACCTAGTTCTGTCTTAATTACTCTTCTCTCATTGCTGAGATAAATACCCAACACGCAAAATGAAGGAAGAAAAGGTTTATTTAGCTCACAGCTACTGCAGGTTTTGGTCCATACTCAGCTGGCTCCAAGGCAGAGGAGCACATGGCAGAGAGCCGCAGTTCATGGTGGAGGAACAACAACAATGACAACAGAGCAATTGCCACAGAAAGTCTATCTCTGTCTGTAATACTACATGCAGGCTCTCTGACCCAGCCTGGGGAAGTACTAACATCCCAGCAGTACTAAGACCCATAATCCCAGCCTTAGATCCACATCATCTCAGGGAATCATGAGTTAATCTCTAACTCTAGAAGTGCCCACCCCATGACAACATGAGGCTCTGGAGGGACAGCTAAACACAAACCATAACAAAAGTTTAAATGAAAAACTGAATGAATAGATTTTTGAGGGCGGAGCATTATGGAAACAGCATTCACATTTATGGAATTAGATGGCCACACCTAGTGTGGCTGTCCTCATCCCCATCTCTGGACAAAGATTTTGACACCTGTAGTTTAAAGGAGCAGCAGTTCAATGCTCCTCATAGTTTCAAAAGTTCATCCAGTGTTGGCAGCAAATTGTATTTGAGGGCCTAGGTGGAATAAAATTGGTCCCTTCATGGCAGCAAAGGTGTAAGACTCAAGGACAGAGCGAGAGGAGAGGCCCTAGTGACCAGAGACAGTCTCTTGTTCTATGATCCATGCAGGAACACGTAAAGAAGAGCTTCATTAACTCCAAAGATGACGCTCTAGCCAGTCAAGTTGACAATCAAGGATAAATATCACATCTGGGTAAAGATTGTGGATATAGAAGTGCAAAACTTAATCCTAGGTTATTCTAAGATTTAGAAAACAGGTGAGAAGTTAGATGTTGATTACAAAAGGAATAACTTCTGAGATAGGAAATTGTATGCAAATTATATTTAGTTTGTCTTTTTGGGGTAGGGTCTCTTACTACGCAGTTAAAGCTGTCCTTGAATTCACTTTTAGCACAGGCTGATCTGGAACTCACAGAGAACCTCTTGCCTCAGTCTCCCAAGTGCTGGGATTACAGGTGTTCAGCACCCTGCCTGGCTTGTGTATTTATTACCAAAAAATGAGATTACATGATGAGCTGTGAAGTAATGGTCCAAGGCAAAAAACAATAAAAAATCATGAATATAGAATTTTTATAGTTGCCACTAAATAGAAGATTAAGCTTTATTTGAGAAGAAAGTAGAATGCAAAAGAGTAGTTTTCCACAATGAGAAAGAAATTTACTTCCAAAGTATAATCTTAAGGAGGTCTCCTCTCCAAGAGAAAGGAGCATAAAGGGCATTTTGAAAGTGCGTGACAATATTGCAGAGCCAAGAAAAAAACACATAGGCCATGGCTAGAGATAAAGATGGAATTGGGCAGTTGGGGCACCAGCTTACGGGCTTGAAGAATCAAAGATGTGTGGTGCTCAGAAAGTGAGATGCTTGGATGCATGGATTTATGGTGTTGATGATCTCCGTGAAAAATTATCTATGGGGGAGTAAACATATTGTGCAATTTTGAAATGAAATGCACTCAGCTGAGGAAGTCAAAGATTGTTCATTGGTGGATTCAAGAAGGCCTGGATACTGAAGGTGAGGTGAGCAAGGTCACTTAGGGCAGCCTTCAGTCAGGTTTCCAGAGATGATGCATTTACTGATCTGTGTGTAATTATTTTACCACATATACATTTTTTCTTTACTATTTCTTTGTTTTTTCTTTCCTTTTCCTTCCTCCTTCCCCATCTTTCGCTTTTTATACTTGTTCTTCTCCCTCTTTCTGTTCATCTTTTCTCCTTTCTCTCTACCTCTTTACCCTCTCTCCTCCTCCATCCTACCCGTATCCTCCTTTTCTTTCCATTCTTTCTTCTCCTACTCCTTTAACTTTCCTGTATTAAGTTATTAAACTATGAGTTCTCAAAAATGTATCTATTTAACTCTTCAAAATTGGCTTTAAAAATTCAAGGAAACAATTTTTGTACAAAAACACACTATAAATAAAAAATAGGGAAGTATTCATACTTAATAGTAAGACTGAATGAATAAATCAGTGAATCTATGAAGACAGGATTTTATTGATGAAAGTAGAAGGTATAAGCATTTTAGTGATATATACATACCTATCTAATGTATCTGTCTGTCTGTCTATCTATCTATCTATCTATCTATCTATCTATCTATCTATCTATCTATATATCTATCTATCCAGATAAACACAGAATACAAGCACAGAAAATGAGAGTAGATCCATCTATTAAGACCAGTGCATGTAGGAGAAATCCATGAAAAATTAGCAGCTCTCACAAATCTACTATATTTTCTGTTTTATACAAAGAGAAAAATGCATTTAAATATGACTCAGTCCTAGAATTGCTCTAAGCAAACTACTGGCTCAGGACTTTAAAATGCATTATTTTCCATGACAAATTTTTACAGTCCCTGGTTAGAGGCAATTGCTGCTGGAAACAGAAAAAAAAAAAGGACACATCAGTGAGTCAAGAGAACAGTCTGAGAGCTATAGTAAAACAGCTTATGGTGTCAAGACCTAAGAGATTTTGCCAGTGGATGAACCAAGAAAGCAGTAATATGGACAAATCCCTTATATCTTCCTATTCTTTGGTGGTTGCCTTCCTCATTTTTTTTGTTCATATCAGAGCATGCGTCTGTACCATCAGTTTCAAACACTAAACTCAATACTTGCTTTTCAACGGCTACCTAAGGGTTTTGATCTATTTTACCTTTTAGTTTAAAGGATGTATGAATCACTGCATTTGTTTCAGTTTCAGAGTTTTCTAAAACTCAAAAGGCTAATTATTTACCATCAACAAACCCTCTTTAGTTTTACATTGTTTTACATGTTATGAGTTGTCATGCATCAGAAACAATGTAGTACTGAATTAAGAAGCTGAAGGAGTGAAATCATGCCTGCTTCCTATTACAGTTTTCTTCTCCTGTGCTTGTCAGCACCAAAGCAGTGTGCACATCTGGGTGAGTGTGTGGTGCACTGAGTGTGAGTGTGTTGAAAAGGGGGAGCAATGGTACAAGGCAGTTATGATGCATTTACCTACATCACTTGACTCAAGCTGCAAAACACAGAGATAGAATTGTGAGGTTAAAAAAAAATTTTACTTTTTAAAACAACTTAAAAAGGGAGAGTACTCCTTATCAAAAATGCTTGGGAGTACTGTTTTGAGATTTCAGAATTTTTCAGAATTTAGAAAATTTTCTGGGGGCTGGGGAGATGGCTTAGTGGAATAAGTGCTTCTCTGGCAAATGCAAGGGGATGAAAGTTCAATCCTGGAATCCTGGGTCACGCAAAAAAAAGAAAAGAAAAGAAAGAAAGAAAGAAAGAAAGAAAGAAAGAAAGAAAGAAAGAAAGAAAGAAAGAAAGAAAGAAAGAAAGAAAGAAAAAAAATTCTGAATGTATTGAGATATGTTGAAATTAATTTAATACAATATTTTAAGTATTTTTTCACATGCAACAAGCAAAAAACTTTCATTGTACAGTGTTTTTCACTTACCACATCATGTCTCACAAAATTTCTATGATTTTGGATTCTAAAATGTCTTATTTTTGTGTCATAGATACTCTGTCTGCAGTGTCTTTAGCAGAAATACAGTCACACACTTAGGGAGATTAATTCTGGACCTCCAGTTTCCTTCTACTTCCTTCTTTATACAAGGAGCATGTTTTATCTCTCTCAGACCTAGTAAAATACTAAACAAATATTGTTGGCTTTATTCTCTAGAATTTAGACATGTCCTCTTATGAATTCAAGTATTCTATTGAATTGGAATAACATGCATGTGTTAATGACTTGTAACATTGAAAAGCATCAAAGGAATAAGATATTAAAATTTTCCCTCAAATGCTTAATATTTAACTGAGAAGGTAAGATAATCATAAAAATTATGATTACTACAAAATTTATCCAAATATTTAATTAACATTTCCAACACTATCTGGAATAAGATTACTATATATATCACTATACATAAAATATATGAAAACAAGGGTTACATTTATATTTACAAATTCTTAAGAGTTGGAGGGCAGATCATAGTGACAAAGTCAACCTTCATTTAAACAAAAACGAAATAAAGTCTATAAAATTGATTGGATTCATTCTCAGTGTTAGTAGTCTCTCAGCAGTGTAAAAAAAGTTAAAAAAATGCAGAATATATAGAAATAGTGCCACCAAATTACATTCTGTAAAAGTGTATGTATTCTCAGTCCATTTGTTTCATTCTTAATTTTTTAATATACAAATTATATCCCTTTGGCCCAAGCAAAATTACCCTTCAGACTTAGTTCATTTGATTGTGACATGAACATTAAAATCACTTGAATGACAGAAGTAATACTTTTTTGTGTTGTATGAGACAGAATGATTCATCTTTGCAGCTACCTAATGAGATGTATTAGCTGCCATCTCTGCCTTGGGCCAGAGTATTCCATAGATACAAAGGTTCAAAGACACCCCCAGTATTTTCAAAAGAACTTCCAAATTGATGATTGCTTTAGACCAGAAGGAGCACTTTTTTGACATCAAAGTTTGGCATTGTATGGCTTCTGTTAATGAAAACTCCTTTGGAAAAGGATGAAAAGTTAAAACATTAGAAGAACTATGAAATGTATGTGCTAGTAATCAATATAAATTAAAAGTCAACTTCTATACTTTTAGTTTTATCAAAAGCTAATTCTGAGTGCCACTAAAGAAGAAAGAGGACAGGATGGGCCTTCTCTAATGAGCACTTTCGGTTACCAGTGGGGATTATTATGTGAGACACAAAGAATTCTGAGAAGAAAGGTTCTGTATAAGTCAATTTCCTCAATGATTCCTACATCAATGAGTTTTTCCTTTTCCTGACCACTAGGCCAGATTTTAGATGGCAAAAGTAGACTCTCATATGTAGTTCAATAAAATATATATAAGTAAATTGAAAGACATTCTTATGCAAGGTGGTACCTAAAAACATGCCATTTATTTCATGTGAGGCAAAACCTGTAGAAAGCATTAAAGACAGGTGGAAAAGTTAAAATTATTTTACCATTGCCAGTGAAATCTAGGAAACCTGCAATAACCCTGTCCTGTAAAATTCATGTCTAGAAACTCATCTCTCTTTCTCTATTTCTGTCTGTCTCTCCACACACACGCACACACACACACACACACACACACACACACACACACAAACCCACTCATACATGCATTATTATGTATAGATGTCTAAATTATAATATTGTGGAATACCTTTATTTATTCAAAGTGAATAATATTTAGGTATGTTTAGGTTTATCCTCAAGTGTAGAATGCCGAGACATACAAGCTCTGAGTCTCACCTCCTGCCAACACTTCCTTTTTCCTAAACTTTCCCATGATATTCGTTATGGTTCATGTTTAGTTGTCCCCTGAAAGCCTTAGGCAGTCACAGAGTGCACAAAGTGGGCTTCTAGAGTTTGTGATTAATTCATGATTCATTGCTGGGTTTATGGTGTTTGTACTGCTGGAATGCTATACTCTTTCTGAGGTAAATGGCCTGAATGCAATATAAGGAAGGGGGAGAGGCTTGCTCTCTGCCACTGTTCCTCCACTTTGGTTCTTGCTGCTTCACTGTTTTCTGCTGCCATGAACTACTGTCCTTTCCATGTCCCACTCTGCTTTGGAGCCAGCCAAGTATGGAATGAAACCTCCACTGAGGTAAAGAAGCCTTTCCTTCCTTAATTTAGGGTGTCAGGTATCTTGTTCCTGCAATAAAAGAAAAGTAACTGAGTCATATATTTGCTTCTTATTGACCTTTTGATTTAATCCTGTTAATCTATCTGAACTTCAGTCATCTTAATGATAGATATTATGACCTATTTTCATTCTTATTTTGTGTCTTCTACACTGGCTAATTAAGGTTTGGTGACACACAAGAGTATGATGTATGAGGACAATCCTATGTTCTCAGTTGAGCAAACAACCTCACTGATGTCGGTGTAATCCAAAAGATTCAACTGATGAGTTAGAAAATAGAAGACTTGAAATAGCACTACCAATAGCAAAAGCAACTGAAAGGAATTATAAAATCAGATGGATAATGGCTTACAATATACTAAGAAGTTAGGTAGAACTTGACAGAACCCTCCTCTTTTCTACGTAGTATGATTTTTTTTCTTCTTTATGATTCTTCTTCATCATTTTAAATTTTAATCAAATAGATCTCATATTACATAGAGTAAGTCCATTCATTCATTCATTGTGGATAACATTCTTAGACATAATTTCTATAAAATGTTTAGTATTTGGGAATTTATTATAATGTAACTTATACAGGTACAGATTCTCATTACCTTACTCTTTTTAATTTTATGAAACTTTAAAAATACAGAAAAGTACAAACAGTAAGACAAGATAGCCTGATACCACAATGCAGAATTAGTGAGTTTCTTCATATATTTACTTGCAGAGAACTGTGTATTTATATAGAAAGATGATGCCCTGCCCCACCCCAGCCTCATGCTTATTCCCTTCCCTTCTCTGTTCTTTACAGGCCATATTCTTCTAATTGATTTCAAAAACATTTTCTTATGTATGTGTAGCCATTAAAATATAAAGTATTGGACTTCATCAAACAAATGTTTATAATTCAAATTTTAAAAATTATTTGGAGGCATTTGTTCTCTAAGAATGGATCATGGATTACTCCAAAAAGTAAAATTCACTGGAAGGAAAGCAGAATTATTAAAAGCTAGTATACTAAAAATGGTTTTCATCTTAGGAGTAGGAAAGCATTTCTTGTAACAAATTAAAAATACATACTTACATGTATACTTGGGAAATACCAGGAGTTTCTCTGCAGCTCACTTTGCAGAAGCTAGATATCAGAAACAATTCAAATGTCCTCGTAGAACAAAAATGTGAAGTTCTTATAATAGAATAGTATGCATGTATAAAAATGCAACAGATGAATGCCACATGTTCATGGAAATACTTAAAAAATATTGAGATGGAAAAACAGTTGAATGATACAGTGACTTTGTAAATTTGACTATATGATTACTATTTTAGACCATTGAAGGTCTAAATTCCTTCAATGCTCCCATATGGAGATGATCACTGTGGTATTCCACATTCTACTCACATAACTATTCCTTTCATTCCTTTGTAGTGTACCTCCAAGTTGCAGAAAAACAATGCCCTACATTATAATTTTTACATACATACAAGGTGGTTTGTAAGGAAATCTGCACAGATCCTTCTAGTTGCAAGAAAAAAATGTGCCTGATGCTTTCATGGAATGGATACCTTATATTCCTCAGGTCTTATAGCTGGAAAAACATATTAAAGATTTTCATTTATAATAAAGGAGGGTGGACAAGAATTGGAAAATGAATTCACAGGATTTTATGAGCAACTGCATGTTGTCATTTGTAAGTTATCATGCTAAAACAGAGATTTTGCACTGAGGGGAGATTTTTTGCTTATAAAGGGATATTTGTCAATGTCTGAAATTTTTTTTTTCCAATTTAGAGGGATTGCTGACATTTCTACTGCAGTTAGTGAGTGGAAGCCAAAAAATATTAAGAAACATTACAATACAAAGAAAAAGCCCACACAACAAAGAATTCTAAGGCCTAAAATAACAACAATGTTAAATTTGAAATTTCTAGACTACAGGAAAGGGAGAAAAAGAAAAAAACTGAAATCTCATGTGACTTTCGTATTTCTTTTGTAACCATCTACTGTTTTCATTGAAGTCTATGGCCAAATATATATCCACCACTTTTGATTGTCTTAGAATTTATTCCTATATACTTTAATTGGACTAATATTAACTAAGACTGAGATTTAATAGTACGAAAAGCAAAAACTGAGTTCATGAGAATATTCCTATTCTATTACATAAAGGAAAATGGTAGCAGCAGAAAATTCTATTCCTCAATTTGTTTCGGTTAGTCATTGGCACATGAGCCAACTGAACTTAGCAAACTACACTGGGAATCTTAGAGAATTTGTCACTGTGAAACACTGAGAGTCACCAACATGTCTAGAGCTTACTTAGCAATACCAACTGAGCTACTCAAATTTCATTCTGAGATAGTTAAATTTCTAAGCCTTTATATGTCCAGTGTCCATACTATATTAGTGTTTCTGATTACTAAGGAAATGATTTACCTCTCAGTAAATAATATAATAAATTGCATTGCTCAAGACAGACTTAGGCATTCAAACTGAATGCACATTCAGTTTTTGTCTATGTGATATTGGTATTACTAATCCTTCAATTTGTTCATATATAACTGTAAGTGAAGATGCTCGACAGTAAGTCAAATGTTGTGGTCTAGTTGACAGACACAGTGTGAGGTTGGACCTGTAACCTCTTGTCATTTCTTCTCTTTATCCCACTTAGGGGTACTAACTTTTGTCTTTGTAATTAATTAATCTTACATTTAGAGAAGAATCCCATAAGGTGTGCAGTAGTAACCTTATAGTCTGATTGTCTGCCCACACCACAGAACATGTATGTGTGTAGAGTTTAGGACATTGGTAATCAGAAAAAGAGGGTGCTGGTGATAGGCACTTGAGATCCTTTCTTATGTGTGGGCTTAGTTAATAAGCCCATGTGGAATAAAAACTTGGTTTTGAGAAAAGAGTAGAAAAGAAAACTTCAAATATATGGTAAGGATAGATTGTGAAAAGTTGTGGTTCTAGATAAACAGAATGAAAAACTGTGAAAGTGTGTGGGAGAGGCATGACCATTTCAGCATTTTGTGTACATGGAAAGACAGGTAGACAAGTTGAGTGAGGTAAGAAAGGGCTCATAGGCAGACTCACCATGCATTAATATATCATTTATATCTGTTCTTTATGATAGTTTACATTTTCCCCCAAATCCTTTTCTCTTTCTTTATTTCATTTGTTTAAATCCTCTACACTTCTGGACCTTTAATATTGACAAGGTGAAAATAATCATAGGGAGTTGATTGTTGGTAAGTTATACATTCTTGAGTCTCGTTTCCAGCATTAGGCATCCTAATAACATAGGAGAGCTCTCTGAGAAATCCTGAACTCTTCTGGATTATTTCTCAGCTAGTGTTTGCTGTCATTTCTGTGAAAAGAAAACAGAACAGAACAAGTAGGTCCAGAATTCAAATCCATGTCTCTGTCTTGGAACTCAACCATCACCTCTTGTACCAAGAAGTATAGGACATTAAGATAAATAAAAAAATATCTAAGTCTGAATTTTAGTTGTTCACATCATCCATCCAAGAAAGTACTACTTAACACTTTTATAACTTAGTACTCAGTTATCTTGAATAACATTTTTAAAATGATGTCCAGTGTTTCATTTTTTCATTATTTAATGCTAGATATAGTGGCAGATAAAATATTCAGCTTTTATTAGTTTAATTTTAAAACAATAAGAACAGATACTTTAAAGAAAAGAAGAAAAACATTAAAGTAAGTGGAAATATGATGGATGTGGTAAACAAAACGTTATTTCTTCTAATGGTATATATTTCTATTGCTTGAATTGAAAAATTAAGTGTTAATGTATTGCAAACATGTGGAAGGAAAATTCAAGTAATTTTTTCCTCATGCCTCCAGTTCTTCATAGTACATTACATCAGTTAATGGCAATTTGTATAATTTGTGTAATGACATAAATTGCCACAAACCCTCATTCAGTGAAGTGCTGTCAGAGTCATAAATCAGGAATCAGAGAATGAGCTTTGAGAAGCACAGTCTATCAGCCTTAGGGTGAAAGAGAAATGGGTCAGAATGGCAATCACTTAGCAGATAGGAGCAAAGTTGAAAAGGAAAATGAGTGGAACAACGTGAGGACAATCTGAACGGTGCAGACCTTGGCGAGCTGATCCTCCACACCACATGGAATAATGCTCAGGACTGCGTGTTGCTGCGCTCAGCTTCTAAACTTACTTCCCTTGACTATTGCTTCTTTAGAGCGATCAAAGGGCAATGGTGAAAATAAATTTAAAACCCAGATATCTTTGAATATATATTCATTCGTGCACAATTTTAATGTTATACACATGTGCATTTTTTTCTTCCATCAAATGTTGAAAATTGCTTTTATGCGTATGAACTTTACCAGTGGATTCTGTCCTTTCTAGTCAGCCATAGAATTTGGCATTTAGGTGGCAATTGATTTGTGGGCAAAAAATAAACACACACTTGAAAAAATACTTAAGCAAATTTCCTTTCAGGTGTCTGAGAATTTCTTTCACACATACATATATATATATATATCATGACATTCTTAGTAGGTGTGAAATTATAAAAAATAATTCTATTATGTAGTACTTCAGTGAATATGTATTTTAGAGTCAGAGGAGGATAAATTCTCGCGTCAAACTATTACCTTAAAATCTAAGTTTCTCACTTTCATCTGTATGTACCTGCTTATAACTAAAGAAATATCAAGGATATGATACTTTATCTTACAATGAAGCTGACAATTTATCCTGCCCCGGTTTCATAAATACTAGCTGGAGACAGGAAGCTCCTGGGCCAAAGACAAAATAAACCAATTTATCTTAGAGTGAATGTAGCACACACATTGTCATGTTCTTGCACCAATTCCTAGACCTTAGCCCCCACAACATGGCAGAGGGCCTAAGGACATGGAAGACTAGCTGAGTTATATTTTGAGAAGACCCCCATGTAACAAATACGGATCTTCTACAATGGACAGTGAATACAATTTTTAATGTCAAAGACTATGAGTGAATTTGCCCCCTGGTTTGCTTGGTATATGAACATCCTTGAAAAGGTCATCCTTAATAAGCAAAGGCAGGTGACCCTCTGTGAGTAACACATGGAGAAGCATATGAGAAACACGGAAGATTTTTTCACAGTGCTGTATAAGTGAAGAAATGCTCCAATAATTCCAACAACTTTGACTCCCCTTGGGATGTGAAGCTATATTCTTTCTCCCACAGAGATATTTCTTACCTCCCATTGCCCCCATTCTTGGAACTAATGAACTTGAGCTACCTAGACGTGGAAAACGAAACAAAACATTAACTTTGGTCTTTTAGTATTGGCAGAGGGTCTAAAGCAATAATCCTTGACATTTATCCCTTACCTTTTATTGTCTAAGCACTTTGTGAAATTATCTAGTTAGTTAATCTTCCTAACGTCTTCATGAGTGAGGTTAAATGACGCAGTTTCTAAAATAGATATATACAAATTATGACTTCATAGGTCTAGCGATGCAAGTTTGGGCTATAATTGTTCTAAGGGTATGATGGGAGCACAGGCGTTTTATGGGCCGGTGGCTGTAGTTTCTTCTACATGTCATCTGTTTTTATGGTCCGGCATTGGAAGAAATGATCCAAAGAGACAGTGGCTCAATGAACCCACTCATTTCCAAGTAAGTTTATCTTATAAGATGTATTTCAAATACTTGTATTTGTTTTGTTGCTTTCAGTTGTATAAATAATTATCTGAGCAAAAATACAAAATCTTAAAATAAGCTAAATTTTGAATGATTATGTGGGTAAAATTTCTTTGGTGAACAGTCTTCAGACTAAGGCTAAATTTTTTAAATAAAGTACAGACTAAATTTGTAATAGTGTTGATTTTTCACATTTTGTTAATATAATGTAATATTGTTCAGATTTAGAAAAGTCATTACCGTTGTGTGAAAGAGTCACAGTTCATCAATATTTACAAAGTAGTCACAGTATTTCAACATTTTGGCCCCTCATGCCATTTTAACTGACTTTTACTGATGGCTGTCTATTGAATTTCTGTTACTGAAACAATACTTTTCATAACACACATTAGACTCTTTTGTTGAATGACTAACATTGTAAGTTTCTAACACTTTACATAGTCACTCTGCTATGCTGGCAAAATTTACCTAGGAATCTACATATATAAAATCAGCTTGTCATTATGAGTGACATTTCATTTTTACACATTGTCATTATTTTCTTCCCTTACCACCTTATTCAAAAATTACTCTCAGAAATCCATAGATACAGGACAAATCTCTCATAGTAGCATGTACTTGTTTGGTTCCTTACAGAGCAAGCAATGTTTCTCTTCTCCACTCAGTAACACATCTTAGTGCCTATGTGCTCTAGAAAAACAACTTGGATCCTCTGTACATAAGTCTTTGTGAGATCAGTATCTTTAGAGCCTACTCCAAAAGCTTGCTTTCAACTCTTCAGACCTTATTAGGGCAATGAAAATACAGTATTATTTGAGGTCTTTCACTAATCCTTAACTTTCCTAGCCTATTATTTCCCCATAAAACTGTCTCCCTGCGAGCTTTCTTACACAAGTGAAAGTTAACTTTTGTTTCAGGGACACAGGTTCTTTGTATATCTTGGTTAAAATATCATCTTAGGGGCCAGGAAGGTAGCTCTGTGGTTTAAGCACTTGGCCCTGGCAAGTGCAGGAACCTAAGTTCAATCTCTGGCACCACATGTTGCCCTGCCCCTAGGGCGCACTGAGTAGGTCACTGAGATGAGGGTAGTGGTGTATATCTTTTAATCCCAACACTGAGAAGGCTAAAACAGGAAGATTACTATGAGTCTGAGCTGTGTAGTGAGACCCTTTACCAAGCACATAAAATAAACAAAAAATTATCTTGGTAATCTATATTCCTAAGAAATGATTTCTCTTTTGAATAATCATGAAAAAAAAGCACTTTAATTTTGAGCAACTCAAAACATTTATTTCAATTTTGCCTTGGTCAAAATCTATCTGAAGACATTTTCTGAATCTCTTAAGATTTGATGCAATATAGTTCCTTGATGTGAATCTAATTCCTACAACACTTATTCATAACCAGGCCTAAGATGTTTGCTGATCTAGACATATAACACAATTGTTTTTGCTTTTTTCTTTCTTGTGACATTGTCACACCACTTTTAAAAATCATGTTACAAATCCATTTTCCACCTACAGCTCCATGATTGAATATACATAGCAGCCATATTTTCTTTATCTCAACAATCACATCATATGCTGGACTTAGATCTTTAAAAAACTTTATTTTCATTTCTTTATGTTTGCTGTCTCTTCCATTTTCCCAGGACTATTTAAATGACAAATATGATCAGCTCCATCACCTAAATACAGATGACTTCATAAAAATGGCATGTGGCCTGAGAAATAAAAGTTCAGCCTGTTTTTGACATAAGTGTCAAGATGAACCAAGAGTTGCCCTTGCGACAGATAATTAGGGAAAACTGTCAAGACTGCAGCTTAATCCTGTGTACATCTGGTCAAACTCAGCTCTGAAAACTGTGGGATCTAGGAAGACAATCTTTTGTAATTAGCCAAGGCCACTATAATCCATAAAAACATCTGATCAAATTGATTTCCAGTCCGTCAAGAGATAACTGTCAACAGCAAATGTACCGATCTTCCTGGAGCAGTGACTTCCTTATGTAAACCTCTAAGGTCATTTAAAGGTTCCTTTGCCTTGTAAATATAAAATCATTTTCAGTTTTTGACAGAGTTCCCTTTTCATGTAGGGCAGTAGAGAAGGGAGGAAGTAAGGAAAAATAAAATGTCAGATGCATTCACAAGCCATTAACATCAAGGAGGAAGAAACCCACAAAATCTCTTCCACAGATCAATGTTCTGCTAAGGTATGGTTAGCAATAAGTGTACTTCATCAAGATAGAAAATGATATTATCTCTGCTCCAGAACTTGAACATCACCTTTGCTGTTATGGTGTGGATGGTGGGCTAGACCTCCCATGCCTGTCTCTCTACTGGAAGTGCTGCTTTCATTTCCCATCCACCATATGCAATCTGTCCACACTTCACTTTCTAGAGAGGCCCAACTATGTGTGGTAAAACTATCTTTGTAAATGTCAAATTTTAAAAAGCAAATGAAGTGAGACACACTCATCTCTTTTCTTTCTCTGTAATGTCTGCTCTAACCTCTTCACCACACCGTTAAACTGTCCATTTCATTTGAGCTTTGTCTCACACTCTCATGGTCACACAATGTCTTGGCTCCACAACACTCTAAACTTTCACCTTCCTAAATTACTCCTTTTTAAGTGGTTCTTGTCTCCCTTGGATTCCAGTGAAACAGATTTTCTTTTCAGTGTCTATGCCTAATAGAAATTGCACAGTAGCAGGCTTTATGTTGTCTTGTTTCAGTCACAGAGAAGCCCTTGGTGATGGCCATCACCTTTTCTTGCAGCTCTTGCTTTCTGTGCAAAAGTCTTTTTCTGCCACTATTTTCACATTCTCTTCTCTGACTCCCCTCGAAGGCTCTCTCCTTAGTGAAGCATAGACATTTCAGCAAGAATTTAAACCCTTCACTTCCCATATTTTTGGATACCTGATTACTCCTACTCCCTCTTCTAAGTAGTTGACTCTCATTTTTCTGCCTTTATCCACTTGAAATTTTGTCCGATGTGTTCAATCAGCTACCAGCATCTGTCTCCACTTAAACAATCCTGTCTATGTGCAAATCTCAGTATATGAAAAGTGGAATTAGTCTTTCCCTCACAATTGGATCCCTTTCGAATTACTTCACATCAGTTTGTCAATTGACCTGCTTTGCTTTGTCTATTAAATTTGTCACTCATCTCTTTCATTTATTTTCTAAAAAGTTGTTCCTTTCCATTCCTCTTTCATCTCTCTGTCCCTTCTTCCTTTTTGCCTGCCTTCCCTCCATTCTCTTCTCCCTCCATCTCTTCCTTACTCCTTGTTTTCTTTCATTTCTTTTTTCTTTGATATAATTATTTTTCCCACTTTTAAAATTCATCATTCTCATAATGGTTTCCATCACTCTCTTACCCAATTAATAATAGTTCTTAGATATTGTTCTTGATATATAATTAATGTATCACAAAATTAACAATGTGATCATGCAAGATTTTGTAGATTTCAGTATATGTGTAAAATTGTACAATCATCATTGCTATTTTAGAACATTTGCATTACTTCTAAAGAAATTCCTTCCTGTTTAACATTCTGTTCCGGAGCCTTGTCTCTCCCCTATCACAAACCCTAATTTTTCTGTCTCTCTGAATTTGCGAGTTATTGGTATTTTGCATATACATATATATGTGTGTGTGTGTATATATATATATTTTCAATATATGAATTTGTATATGTGCGTTCAATATATGACCTAATTGTTTGATTTCTTTTTTCTAGCAATGTTTTTATAGTTCATCCATGCTTCAGAATGTTATGGCCGGTGTCTACATGTTTTCCCGAACCTCTTGCAGTAAAAGGTGGGGCTTTTTGGAAGTGGCTGGATCTAGGGTGGGTTACCCTGGGATTAAAAGTGAAATTTATGATTTGGGTGTGAGTGCTACCTACCCTAAATGTGGGTAGCCTGGGTACAGGTACAAGGGAGGGCAAGTTGTTTGTCACATGTTACATACTGCTGGTGCTGCTTGTTTTCTGCCCTACCAGACCCCTCTGTCCTGCCACCCTGCCTTGGAGACAACCCACTGTTAACTGAAAACTCTACACTGTGACCAAAATAAACCTTGCCTCCTTTAACTTTGGGTACCAGGCAATCTGTCTCAGCAATGAGAAAGGTAACTAAGATGGTGGTGAGCAACTTTTAAATTAAATTTAAATTTAAAATTAAATTTAAACTATTGAAATAAAATTAAATTAAATTTAAACTTTTGAAATAAAACAAATGTTTTTTTTTATTAAATTTAAACTTTTGAAATAAAAAAAAAATGTTTTCTGTAGAACCACACTCCCATTTCTCTGAGTACTTAACATACTTTAAACTATATTTATTTAGAGGTATTCCCATGATACAGCAGGGCATAGTACTTAAGTAGAAGAGTGATGTAATGCATTTTCAGAAATAATCTTGAATATATAAAATTTTAAGGTTGCTGAACTCAAGGCTGTCAGATTTTGACTTTGGAAAGTGTTTAGGTCCCTCCCATGCTAGGCATCTCATATTTAAAATGTTCATTTGTTACTTTTTATTTCTTCTTGTTTGCTCTTAAATTTTCATTTATTAATACATATATTCACTACATGTGTACAATCATCATGGGGATTTAATACATATACATAAGATATTTTAGGTTTTTTTTTTTTTTACATCTCCTAACATGCAGCAAAATCCATAAGGCTTGGAATATAAATCTATACTAATATTTGTGTTCTTTTTAGTTCTGGGACTTTGTAGTTTTATGCATTTAGGTTAATGTAGGCTTCAAGGTGAGGTGTTCATAGAGAACTTTTACTATTAGTATGACATAACCATCATCCAACCTTTGCTCCTTAGTCAGGACTATTAATTCATGTTAACACCCTTAACGTTTTATCAAATCTTACCTCTTTCTAGAAATCATCTTGAATTGATTTAGTTTCTATTTGAATGATCATGTCACTCTCTTTCCTCTATGGAGTTAAAGTTTTGGCTTCTCTTTATGTATTTGCGTTTGTTTAGACTTTGACTTTGATCATTTTTCTCATTATATGTTCCAGACAATGAACATTGTGGTGGGAGTAGACATGGGTGACATCAACCCCATCGTCAAGTTCATCTGTAGTCTCAAACCCAACACACTGAGGTTTCTTTTTATTTTATTTTTTTAATTTATTTTTTATTTTATTGAAGTACAAAATCAATCAGACAGTTTTAAGCCACTTTAACAAGACAGATTCGATAAATCAATACATTGAAAACTGTTTTCATACTGTTTTGGTATCATAAAAGGTGCATACATGATATTATACTTACAGACATTATTATAGCAGATATCTCTTATCAGTAAATTAAGAGAGTGTAGCTGTTTTCTTATCTTATTTTTTATACCTGAATTATATCAAAAACTCAATAATTATTTTCCTAGTGGATGGCCATAGTACTAGAAGCCGACATAATATCCTGTCCAACCACCATTAGGGCAAATCTTGCCTCTCATAGGATTATGTAGAAGCACAGCATTATCTATCCCAACTGTACCGTCTATACACACATCATGATTTTTTCTTTCTATACACCTTCCTTTGTCTACACCTGTCAAAGTTGGGCACTCCATTGTCATTCAACTAACTTAGGTGCTTAAACTAGACACCACAATCCAACACAGTCCAGCATTCCACAGCAATAGTGAGTTATTCAAAGAAGTTGTCGACCATAGCCATTTATAACTCAGCTTAATATTATGGCCCCGCGATGTATACTTCACTTTTATACTTTTCTGCTGGATGTTAAGACCTAGATAGAGCAAGAGTTATATACCAACACATGTACTTTATGTTTCTTATATGGTCAGTGAAGTCCTCTCACGGTTTATTTGTAATTCTGTACCTAACTCTGTAGATCCGTTGTCTGTGTCATCTATGTGGATGAGTCACGGCCAATGCTTGACCAGTTTGCTCTCTGTGAGAGCTTGAGAGAAAGTTTTCTCTCTATGTGACTCTCCCCAGGCACACTATAGAACTTCAGTCTCTTTCCTCTGTGGCTCCATAATCTGCTTGTTCAGAAAATTTGGAGCTCAACTGAGTTTCATGATGTTGCAGTACAGGTTCTCCTATGTCCTGAGTCTTCGCTGACCTTGAAGGGCTATAGCCAAAATGTTGGATAGCCTTGTGTCTCTTCTGTTCTCCAACTCTGATTTGTGAACTTAGGTTGTTAACCATCCAGAAGAAAAGCTGATTATTATCCTGCAGCACATGCCATTCACTTTGCCTTATCTGAGTCAATTGATTTTAGTTGTTGTTGTATGTTTCCTTTTGTATTTCTGCTTTTCGCTTGTTATGCTAGAGAGACTATATAATATTTACACATGTGTGTCTGGTTTATTTCACTTAAGAGTATATGTTCAAGTATATGGCATCCACTTCAGTATAAATGCTTCAAACTTATCATCCTTAATAGCTGAGTAATACTCCATTATATAGAAATATCACATCTTTTTCAACCATTCCTCATGTGATGGACATCTTGGTTGTTTCCAAGATTTTGCTATCACACATTGCACTGCTATAAATATAGGTACACATATATCACTATGATACAATGTTTTCAGATCCTTTGGGAAAATTCCCAGTAGGGGGATAGCTGGCTTGAATGGGATATCTAGTCCTACTGTTTTGAGGAGTCTCCACACTGACCTCCACAATGGTTGTACCAGTCTACATTCCCACCAGCAGTGGAGAAGTGTTCCCTTTTGTCCACAACCTCTCCAATATCTGTTGTTGGTTGATTTTCTTATGATACCCATTCTTTCTGGAGTGCACACTGAGATTTCCAGGTCTAATTTTTCTCCTCTCTTAAAGAATCCTTTGGTGCCATATGACTTCCTTCATCACTATAAGTTATAATTTAGAAGCACAGGAAATTGAACAGGTACAAGTAGTCAACAGAACATAATCCAACCTCCTTGGCTCATGGGAGATGCTTCAAAGTTTCTCCAGTGGTCCGCCACAGTATCAAAAATCCCCTAAATGACTCCTTAATGTGTCTTTCTATTTGCTTTCTTATTATCATTTCCACATTCTTACCTGTGGTTTTTTGAATTATCTCTAATGTAAATCATGTGCCTTAACATTTTGTTATAAAGAAAACTTTTGAGTGAATCTAATTTGAGATAACAGGTTTTCAACAACTTGTTGAGAGAACAAGTAGAATAAGTGACTCAGAGGCCACAAAAAATCAGAGACCTATGTGAGCACAAGGAAATACTGCAGCCATCATTTTTCAGTTTTTTTACCTCTTTGAACTTCCTTCAGAATCTCTTTTTTTAGAATCTTTGTGATGTGCTTTTTTCCACCTTCCTTGATCATTAAAGTTTTTTTTTTTTTTTTTTACCCTACTACATTCTTCAGCCATTTTCCAAAGTCCTGATTTTTCTTGTTTTAGTGTTTTCCTTCAAAAATTTTTATGATCTATTATAGTGAGGGTTTACAAGGTAATAGATTTTATAAGGACAGATAATTTATACTATTCACCAAAAAAGTCAAATACAGAGGAATGCAGGAGATCTGTGCATGAACTAGAAATCCAAAGAATCCAGCTGATGGTTTGCAACCAATAGTAGGGTGCTGCACAGTCCAGCTGAAGACCAAGAGCCCATGGAAATATCCTCCTTCCATCCAGGTTGAGACCTAGAGCCCAGGAAAATGTCTCATGCAAGTCTGTATCAAGGATCTGCACTGGGAAGGCACAAAGGCCAGTGGTAGAAACTAGAAAGTCTGCATGAGTTAGCTGAAGGATCTGGGACAGCAGGCTGAGCAATGTGAACTGGAGCCAGGAAGCAATGCTTGTTGTGGTTTGTGTTTAGTTATTCTAGCAAAGGCTCATACAATCATGGGGTGGCTTCTAGAGTTCATAATTCAATCATAATCCAATGTGGGGATTATGGCTGTGAGTGCCACTCCTGCCCTGCGGCAGATAGCTTGTGTACAATATAAGGAAGTGAAAGAAGCTTGCTAGGGGACACTGCTCCTCCTGTTTTGCTCTTGCTGTTTTGCTCCACTATGAACTGCTGCCCTCTGCCATGTGCCACTGTACTGTGGAGCCATCTGAGTATGGACTGAACTCTTCACAAAATGAGCTAAATAAACCTTTCCTTTCTTAACTCTGGATGTCAGGTATTTTGTTCCAGAAATGGAACAAAAGTAATTGGTACAGTGCTCAAAGTAAAGACCAGCACTCCCATCAAAGAGAACCACAGCTATGCTCAGTGACGGTAATGACTCGAGTTCCTCTGATGCTAACAGCTGAGTTCACCTTAGGAAAACAGTGGGACAAACTTCTCTAGGAGAATCAACAGCTCACCATCTTTCCTTCTAGTTCTGCTTTTATGCTATTGGCAACAATCCTCGGATTGGCCTTCCACACCCAGCACCACACTGACTCAGTTCATCTGGGTGTTACAAGTTGGCCATTAATGTGCAGTTAATCCACTTCACATTCGAACTGACATTCTTCAAGATTTCCTCTGTAAAAACACTTCTTGGTTTAGTTTCGAGGCATAGTGTGTTATCTGTTTAGAGTAATTTGTTTTTAATAGACACTTTTGAGAGTTTCATTTTATAGGAGAAAAACCTATTGTATTGAACACAAATTCTAGTTGGATAATATCTGGACACTGATGAGGTTAGGAAAAGGAATAATTTTCAGGAAGGAAGAAGGTATTGTATATTACAGTGGGTGTATCTAACTTATTCAGATGGTATGATTGGTTCAATTTGGCCCCAGACACCATTCAGTCTATTTTAATCTTCTTTATTCTGGAATAGATATTTCATCTATAATCTCTAGGGTATTGTCTCTTTTCTCTGTATTAACCACCAGTGAAGGTGTGGCACAAGAGTAAGTAGATGGAGAATGGGAATGACAGGAAGCATCAAGAGTGAGTCTGGAAATACTTGGCACTGTTTTATACACTCAATAGAAGACAAACCTGTCCTCCACTCAGTAAGTGCATAGTGTAATAAATCAACTAAAGTATAAGAATTGTTACACTTTTACTTTTGAGAATTTGGGGATGACTGAATTTTATCCACCGTGATTTGCAAGCAGAGCTTTCAATTTTCAATGGGATATTTATACAAGATATTTTAACAAATATTTGAATTTTAGTTTTAAAAGTGTCCGTACATATTTTATCAAATATCATTAGATTTTCACATGGAATTATAAAAGAGAAATTATTTCTTCATTTTATAACATTAACATATTCTATTAATCTACTGTTTGTTCTTCACTATGGAATCATGCTATTGGACTTCTGAAATCCCTCACGTTTGAGCTAGTGATATGAGTCAATATGCAACATCATTGGCCTAATTTCATCACTTTCTACAGCATATCGCATTCATTATTCTCAATGAAATCATTAATCTATGTGCTGTTCTTGTCAACATGTGGACTCTAGCTTTTCAGCATGATGATTCAGACTTTCCTTTTATTTGACATTCATCATAAATCACTCGTCTTGACATATGGTATCTTATTTTGAGTTGAGTAAGTATCCAATTGGTGGAGAACCAATTGGAAGACAACCAACTGGATATTTCCTTAACTCAAATGGTTTAATTGCACTTATAAAGATAGTTTTTTATAGCATCTTTTAGAGGGTGAGCTTACCCTTTAAAGTTGCCAGATTTCATCTTTACTTCAGAATTAATAATTACTATACATCATAAGCTTTAAAAACTCTTAAAAAACTTCCAGTAGTATTGTGGAATATAATTTTCTGACTTGGGCAACCTGATCACACTTAAAAGAACTAGAAAATGGAATGAGAGGATGACATTTCTTAATAGAATTACACATTAGGCACTGTGCTAAGAATCTGGTTCATATTCAACTTCTTCAACATTAGCATGTTCTTATATTTCTTAGATAAGGAAGCTGAATATTCAATTTTCCATGACCTACATAAAGCAGCATTGGTAGAAGGGGTTCATACTCATGGTATAGATTGCTCACTGCCTCTTATAGTTTTGAAGAAGTTTCCATGCTTGCTCTGGAATTCAAATGGCCATGACCTTCTCTCTGTCTCTCTTTCTCTCTCTCTCTGAAATCAGCAATGACAAAATATTTTATTTATTATTTATTTAATATCTTTTGCCCCAACTGTTGAAGCAATCACTTTCTTATATGCTTGAGAGAGCAAAAGTTACATACGTGCACACACACACACACACACACACACACACACACACACACAAGTTCACACACAAATGAATATTTCCTTGATTTTTATAGTCTGTATTGAAGACTGAAGTGACTGAAGCATTGGCCTTCGTACTGAGCTATATCTCCAGCTCTTCTGTTATAATACCTCATTTATTTCCTTTTAAAAAATGGTTAGACAGGGTTTTATTAACATGCTAAATTACTCAGGGGGACTGAAATATATAATTCTCCCTGTTCAGCCTCTCAGACTGCTTGGGATTACAGGTGTGACCCACCATGCCCATTCATCCTTAAATTAAATTTTGTTTATTATCATTATTTTTCTCCTGTAATTTGGATTTATTATGGTGTTAACCTTCTACTATATTGTATACAGACCCAAGATTATCTTTTACATTTTTTTCCTCTACATGTAGTTCTATTCTTTCTGTAGGCAAATTCTTTTCCTCCCTAAATTCATTCAAAAGTTCCTTCATACTGATATTACAGCTATGTTGTTAGCATATTTATCTTGTAATTGATGCACAATAAATGGCACATTATTAAGCTACACAATTTTATTAGTTTTACCTTGTGTAACACTATGAAATCATGATTGTTGCCTAAGTAAATAACCATCAAAGTTTTTCTTCTACATATTTTCTCAATTTCTTCCTTTCATCCAAGCTCAGGCAATAGTGTATTTCCTAACAAAGTAGATTAGTTTTTATTTTCTAGAACTAAAATAACATGTGCTCCTACTTCCTCTTCCAGGAGATTTAGTGTTTCTGTTTTAATGTTTAGACCTTTAATCCATTTTGTCTTTAGCTTAGTGCATGGTGATAGACCTGGGTCAAGTTTTAGTTTTTGGCACACAGAGAGCCAGTTGTTCCAGCACCAGCTGTTCAAGAGGCTATCTTTCATGACATAGAGTGTGCCTAAGGAGAGTCCCATGGAGAAAAAAACTTCCTCTCAGGCTTTCACAGAGAGCAATTGGTCACAATGGCCATGATTAATTCATATGGTTGACACTGATAAGGGTTCCACAAACTGCAGTACAGGGTTTTAGGGTAAATCCTGAATACATTTGACTGAACTTGGCAGATACAAAAGTTACATTTCTTGTTATATAAGTCTTGCTTTATCTTGGTCTTAACAATCCAGGAGAAAAGTATAAAAATGAGGTATAAAGGTAAAGTCATATTAATATGCTGAACTGTGAAAGGCCCAAGTCAACAACTTCTGATATTGCCAGTCTTATGGATAATCCACTACTACTATGGACTATTAGACTATATAGGATTATTTTGTTGAATTCATGCCCCTACAATATTAAAGTGGAATGGAATACCCATGTTTTACAAAACTAAACAAAGGAAGAGGATACAGATGAAGGACCACTTTGTATCTGTACACACAAAATAGTTAGGATAGATATACAACTACTTTCTGTTAACTCAATGAGAAGTAAGTTTTGTACTAATAGTGTTTGAGCAGGATATCATGTCTGCATCTTGTACTATGAATAATTACTACAAAGACAGCAATATGCAATGTATTAATTATTGTAAACTGTCTCATGTCTATTTGTTTCTCAATAAATAAATAAATAAGATGTGCTTTTGTTTCATTCATGCTTATAATTATAAATTCATCTATGTAATTATATGAATCAATAATTTATTCATTTTAACTGCTACTTGTCCATGGTAGGAATATACCACAATTTATTTATATATTTTCTCTATTGATAGGCATTTGAGTTATTTCTAGTTTGCTGTTAATGAAGAGCAAACAGCTGTGATCACTTATGCATGTACTTTGCAGGGTCATATGCTTTCAGTGTTCAGGAGAAAATGCCAGTGGGTAGAATGGCTGGATCATCTAGTAAATGTGTGTTTAAATTTTTTAGGAAATGTTCACACTTTTTAAAAAAAGCCATATATTTTTTAAAATCACACCAATAGTGTGAAAGAGCTCCAGAGCCTCCATATCCTGGCCAACATTTTTAATGTAGCTATTGTAGTTTCTCTTGTGGTTAAAATTTGAATTTCCCTAATAAGATTGACTTTCTTATGACCATTTTTGCTATTCCTACATATCCTTTGGGAAATCAGAAGTAACTGATCAAATCTTTTGTAGATTTAAAATAATAGAGTTTTTAAAAATTGGGGCCTGTATTTATTTTGCATAAGATTCCATTACAAATACATAAGATTTGCAAATATTTCCTTGCACTTTACTCTCATCACAGTGCCTTTTGGAAAGAATTTCCAAGACCAGTACTTGTCTATTGGTTTGAGATGGGATCGAGATAGGGCTCATTTCACAGAATTCCCACCTCAGACATTAATGTCCTTGTTGCTTGATGAAAAAAGCATCATGAAAAAAGAAAATAAATATGAAGGAGCAAATGAAAGACCAGAGGAGAGGAGGAGGATGAAGCAGAGGAGGAGGAAGAGGAGGAAATAAATAGAGAGAGAGAAGAAAAAGGAGGAGGAGGAGGAGGCGAAAAGACAAAAAACAAAAGAGAGCCAGTTACTTCTTATAGCTTATTGGAAGCATAGTTGGAAGTGTAAATTTTCCATTTTCCTCTTGGGTATAAGTAGGAATCTTTTGATCAACATAGATTTTCCTTTCTTTACTCAGAGGCTTTTCAAAGGAGTTGCTAGAATTTAATTTAAGGAATTTAATTCCTTTCAATTTGATATTCATTTTCACTTAATTAATTAATTTCAAGTGGAATGTTTTTCCCTTTTGAAACCTAAAGTCTTAGGGTAAAGACAGACCTATAATGTGTGTAATAGTGGCTACCTGGTGTCCTTCTTCCCTCCTGCTGCTGTAGCCCAGTAACTTCAGAGGTTACTCGAGTACCAGCAAGTTCAGTTGGACCCTGTGTTCACACAGTGCTTTGACCTTTCTGCTTAGCCTCTCTGAAGCACTTTGACACAATTAGCCTCTCCTAAATAAAACATTTCCTTCCATTCACCTATATTTAAGTTTCTCAATGTTACAGTCTTCATCTGGATTCTTCTCTATCTACATAATCTTTTCCTGTTTATTTCCTTCAAGTTGCCCCTGTGTAGATACTCTGAAATTGTGTTCCTCCCTTTGATCTCTCTTTCCAGAACTGGGTTCACATAGCCAATGTTACCTTAAGCTCTCCGCTTGCCCATCCCATGGAAACTTCAAGCCAGTCCCAAGACTTTATCCCTGATACTTGTGATCCCCTCTTGTCCCTGCTCACTCAGTCAGCAAACTTTCTGGGCTGGAGCTGTAAAACAAATCATGAATCTGTTCAGTTCTTCCTCACATTATTTTTTTTTAATTTATTTTTTATTTTATTGAAGTACAAATATCAATCAGACAGTTTCAAGACACCTTAACAAGACAGATTCGATAAATTAATACAGTGCAAACTGTCTTCATACTGTTTTGGTATCGTACAAGGTGCATACATGATATTATATTTACAGACATTATTATAGCAGATGTCTCTTATCAGTAAGAGTGTAGCTGTTTTCTTATCTTATTTTTTATACCTGAATTATATCAAAAATTTAATAATTACTTTCCTAGTGGATGACCATAGTACTAGAAGCTGACATAATATCCTGTCCAACCACCATCAGTGCAAATCTTGCCTTTCATAGGATTATGTAGAAGCGTTATCTATCCCAACTGTACTGTCTATACACACACATCACGATTTTTTCTTTCTAGACCCCTTCCTTTGTCTACACCTGTCAAAGTTGGGCACTCCATTGTCATTCAACTAACTCAGTTGCTTGAACTCAACAACACTACCCAACATAGTCCAGTATTCCACAAAATAGTGAGTTATTCAAAAAAGTTGTCGACCATAGCCATTTATAGCTCAGCTTAATATTATGGCCCCACGATGTATACTTCATTTTTATACTTTTCTGCTGGATGGTTAAGACCTACGTAGAGCAAGAGTTATGTACCAACACATTTACTTTATGTTTCTTATGTGGTCAGGAAGCCCCCTCAGGGTTTATCTTGTAGTCCTATACATTATTCTGAAGATCCTTTGTGTCATCCATGTGGATGAGTCACGGCCAATGCTTGACCAGTTTGCTTTCTGTGAGAGCCTGAGAGAAAGTTTTCTCTCTGTTTGACTCTCCCAGGCACACTATAGAACATTCTTTAATTTTACCCTGTGCACTGACTCTCACTTAAAGAACTAAAACTGCTTACTTACTGATCTTACCTTTTCTGTTCCTGTCTATTCCTGTACCTGTGTAATAATCTTTCTGCTTTTACTTTTGTTCTCAAATAATACATTTACCTGATAATAACCAAAGTATTCTTTTAAAAAATGAGATTACATCATTTCCCCAACTAGAATGGTTTAAAGATTCTTGTTACACTGGAGAAAAATGCAGAGCTGGATTTCTTTGGATTGCATGCAAGGCTGCTCCTTACATTGCCCTCACAAGTCAATCTTTCTCTTCCCAGCCAAGTTCCTTTTTTGGGTGACATAGTGCGGGCTAGTTTTGCTCCTCCTGCAAGTCTCCACCTTGCATCCCCAGCCTTGCCATTTAAATTGCCACCCACATGCGATCTTCTTAAAAAACAAAATTATCCTGACGCAGTAGTCTCACAACAAACACATATTCTCTTTCTGGCACAATCTCAACTATAATTATTATCTCCTCAGATAAACATGGAGGACATTTTTTTCCTTGTAGATCTAGTGCTAAAAACATGATGTGATTCAACAAATATTGTTCCTTAGAGTGATGGCCACGTAATGCTTTCTGACTGACCTGATTCTGGTTACAGAATTCCCTAGTGTATCAATGAACAGTATTCTGCTTCCCTCCCTGTTTCCTTCTGAAGGGCCACCTATTTGGCTCTGTGGATCTGGCATTTTCTCTTCTTTTTTTGGTGTTTACACAGATGATAGGTTATTGCGAGCATGACCCCTATTTCTTCATGCTTTTTCTGGCTTGGTTTTGGTTTCCCTATATTTGGATTCTGAGATACATTTACATAGCTTTGAGGTTGGCAAGCAGTAGAAATGATGCCATACCAGTTCTGAGCAGAATAGGATTCCTGGGGTGGTTTTGTTCTTTTTTATTTGTATTTTAACTTGAAGAGTGAAATATAGAAGCAAAAAAAAGAGAACAAATGACATAAACAGGGTAACATACAACAATACATATGTTACACATTTTCAAAACATGGATGGCTAATTATCCCTATCAAATATATATATATATATAATTGATATAATTTATATATATATATAGTTCATATATATATAGTTTATATTTATATATAAACTATATTTCTATAATTTAAAATAAAACACTCCAACACAGATCAGCAGTCCACAATAGAAGTGGGTTATCCACAGAAGTTGTTGACTTAAGCCATTTACATCTCATTATATTATGACATTACTTTATATACCTTCATTTTTATACTTTCCTGCTGGATGGTTAGAACTGAGTTAAAGCAAGACCTATATAACAAAAATGTAACTTTTGTATCAGATAAAGTAAATCGTGTTCTTGCCTGTGGATCTGGGCTTGCTTGCTAGTGAATAACTGGCAGAAGGCGGGATTCTTTTGCTCCAGCCCAGCTTCCTGAACCAGCAAAGATCAGATGACAAACAGGCAAATAAGAGTGTCCAGACACAGTTAGGAAAGTTGTTGACCTAACCCACAGCTGGTGATAGATGCGTCAGCCACAACTAGAGCAATCCAGGTCAAACAGTTTTGTGAGCACTAATTTCAGCTTGTTCTGTGTCAGTGAGTTTTGAGATGCTGTGTTATGCAGCAATAGCTAACAGAATAATTTTCATTTCTGTTCCCTTCTTGTTAAAATAAAGCATCAAATATGAATTTTCCTATAGCCGATCTCTATATAAATTCGTATTTCTTGAATATGTTATTTAATTGTTTTAACAAACTGTCTTTATCTATGTATATTAGAATCACAAATTCATTTTGTTTCTTTGTGGATTTTTTCTCATAAGACAGTGGCAGAAATTAAATATCTTGTTCACTGAACATGTAGTTCAAGGTTGGTTATATTATCAACTTCTCATATGTTTCTATTGAATCATCAACAAATATAATAAATAGGCATGTGTTGTCCTTTCCAAAATTATTTTTGCAAATAATTATTCATATTTTATGTCATATGTTTTAAACATGCATTTGTGTATGTTAACTATACAGAATAATGGCTTTCAGTATGGCATAGTTACTCCTGCATGTAACACACCATGGCTACTTTTGTACCCTATTATTCCTCTGCACCTTCTTGTTGTCCCTTCTCTGAGTCCCTTCTCTCTTCTCTAATGGTATTTCTACTCTCTTGTCATTTTTTTTCTTAAATTTTCTTTTTAAATTCTACCTATGAGCAATAAAATGTGATACCTGATTCTGTTAGCCTGGCTCATTTAGATCAGCATGATGATTTCCAGTTCGTATTCCCAAAAGCATGAAAGTTCGCATAGTACTGTGATCCTTGTGCGTTTAGTGCTGTACACTTTAAAACAGCTAAGACGTGTGAACAGCCTTGATGCACATCAAAAGGAATGAGTTAGAATGGGTATGCACACAATGGAGTATTATTCAATCATGAAGATAAGCAAAATTATGCCGATTTCAGGGAAATGGATAGCATTAAAGTCATTCATATTTTAAGAGGAGATGTGTGATGTTTTCTGGAATGTGTAGATGAGAACTTTTCTCTCCATCTGATTTAACTTATTCAAAAACATTTCCTACTCACGTTTCAGGCACAGATATTTGTGCTAGCTTTCCATCAATGAATAGTGTATGTATTTTTTTGCTCTCAAAAAACTTAAGAGTACATTATAGAAGGCAGATGTCAAATATATGAGATAGAGTTACTGTAAGAACACACATCTATTTCTTCTATGTCATTTTTTTCTCTCTGACATACTATATGCCCACATGTACTAATTTAAACAAATCTCATCTTGTAGCTTCTGCCATAGTGGTTGATAGTCATTTTTGTTAGCATTTCTTTTGATTTGGTCCACTTCAATTTTATATGCAATATAATATTTCTCTCTTTGCTCACAAATTTATGTTAGGAAGTCTAAAAAACAGGCATATGCTAGATTCTGCACTAACTGCTGTCAAGTTATGTGGGTGGATAGTCTGCCTCTTCTTAGTTTAAAAAAAAAAAAGTCCTATTTTCTTCATATATGCGTATGTGAACTTGAGCTGCAGCCACGGGTATCAGAAAAGAGAAGCGAGGGTGGCTGCAGGTGTTAACAATCACAGACCACACGGCCGGCGCATGCCTGTGCCGGCTGGGAGGGGGCGGGGCATGGGCAGCCGCCCGGCCTGCCCACTCACCTCCTCCAGCATCTGAGCTATGATTGCAGTTCCGTTTCTGTGCCCAAGAAAACCTCACTGACCACCTTTTGTAGTTTAATGGGTCTCATTACTGTTCCTCCTTTCGAAGGGTCTGGACAGGGAAACCAAGAGAGGATATAACTAGCAAAGGAGTGACTACTGGAATTCTGTTTAACTGTGTCATTCAGAGCTTCAGATTCCCCCAAACTCAGTTAGACTCAATTATTGAGCTTTCCAAGGTGACTTCCACTCAAATAGTACGGCTAGCTTTAATCTCAGAGAGAAAGAAATGAACACAAATCCTTTTCTTATTGTCTTCAAATCCGACTGACACATTGGCATTTATCAAAAGTGAATCAGAACTTCCTTGATTCAAGAATTGAAAGAAAATATCATGATACAAGGCTTTCCCATATGCTTAGATATCCATGTGCTTTATTAAAGAACCAAGAAGTTCAAATTAAAACGGGTCCCTTTCTCATAGAGTGGCTTTTGTAGGAGTCCTTTACGCAGGCTGCATTGCTACCTCAACAGTACTTTGTATTCATACAGGTGGGTAGCCCCTACTTTAACCCGCAACTAAAGGCTTTAGAAAGTTGTTTCTCATTTAGAGATTTTTAATTTTCAGTTAGCTATGTAGGACAAATCTTATTCTTAAGGAAAAGCAAATATAATGATTACTATTTTTATAGCACACTTTCAGACTGGAAAGTCACAACTTCTCATACAAATGTAATGTCCTCACCGAGATCCCTTCTCTTTAATTCTTCCCTCTGAATCAGAACCTATGCTATTATCAAAATATATTAATTATACAAAAACTGACCTTCATCCTTTGGTAGTCTACACTTTTTTTTCAAGGAGAGCAATTCCTGTTAAATTCTGTGTACAAGGAGTTACAATTATGACCAGTTCTTAAACTGCAATAACACAGGTGAAACAATGTCCAAACAATGATAAGAAGGAATTTTTTTTTGCAAACAATACACCTTTTCTGTATTTTAAAATGTTAAACACGATTTGTCATGTACTTGCTTCCTTTTATCAACACAGCATGTTAGGATCAACTGGCATCTTCGTCTGAGCTCAATTGAATTTACATTTCTTAGGCTGTCGTTTTCTGTGCAGTTCTGGATTAGCGTGGACCCCAAGAGATAGCTGGCATTACAGTGGAAAGACAGAAGCGAGGCAGCAGCCCTAGTCTTTGACCATCACAAGATACATGTGATGGTTTGGGAACTGTTTCATCTCGCAAAGGTCTCTTATCTCTTGGTTCACTTTGTTGGCCTGGGGAAGTAGCCAGGTTCAGAGCGCATTCAAGGTTTTTTTTCCTTAAAAGATGTTCAGCTTCTGTTTCATCTCTTCTGACTGCAAGGTCCAAGTCATATTTAGCTCAGTGCTACTGGCTTCACCTGGTGACAGTGGTGTCTTTGAATTTGAAGACTCAGAGGGAATGAGGAGACATGAAATTGTATTCTGTGGCATCTGTGGCTCACAGTTCGCATTTTGCATTATTTTCTCCTCAGCGACTGACATCCCTTCGAAGGCACGCAGACACAATTCTTGAACCGGCTCCCACAATTGAGAGGATAAATTCTTGTCCTCTCTCCTTCATCTCTATCAGTCATAGCTGTTCTTTTCCTATGATTGAGCTCTGCCTGACAGAAATAGGTATTATTAGGATATATTTGTAATGGGAAAATGGACTCTCAGAGAAAATTACATGAGCAGTAAGGGACAGACATGGACACAACCCTGGTTGATTTAAACCATGTATTTTAATATTTTAGTGAATTAAAAAAGTGTAGTGTGGTGTTGGAATGGACTGGAGGTGTGGGAGTCACTATTTGCATGCTCAGATGTGAAATGAGAGGTCGTTTACACAGAAAAGAACTGAACCATGAAGCTACAAATCCATGCTTTATACAAAGTTTCCACTTATAATAACTCTGATAAATTACCTCTTATTTCCCTGGATTGTTACTACCACTCTCTGTCCTCTAATCAGACTGTTGAAATTACAACTAGAATATAGCAGGCCTCTAACTTCTGCTACTAGCCCCTCTGTTTGTACCTTTTCAGAACTACTTTACTCCCAAAATTTACTTATTACTGGAGTCTGTGATTATTATATATGTGACTTATGATTGTTTTGCATCATTAGTTTGAAGGTAGTATTTAAAGTTGGGAAGTTTCAAGTTGTAAGAAAAACTAAAACAATGATGTATTATCTGTACCTTCTGTGGGTAAGACAAAGCTTCTGAGGGTGGTCTCATCCTTGCATCATATATGTCACACAGAGACAAACAAAAAATGTTTAAATATAAGAAAAGTAAATGCATATATTTGAAAATGATGTTTTAACTTTTCATTGAACTTCTACTTAAGTTTTATCTCAAATACTTGGCATCAGATAATAAAGTATTCTAAGTGAAATTTTATAGCTTGACAATGTTTTAGGATTACTGGCTCAATTCAATTATCGGTACATTTTAGACATTAAATAAACTATTACAAATATTAAATAGCATGGAATGATAGCCAATATCTACTACAGGAAAAATGATTAACAGATAGATCAATTAGAGTTTGATGATATAATTTTATAATGGCTAATCTCTTATCCTGAGTGTAGTATAGAAGAGTGTTGAATACATACATAAAGTTAAAAAGAGTAATAACATGTCTTTTAAAAGCAGATTTTCATTTTTCAATGAGAAAATGATTAGCATAGGAAACAGCATTTGTAAGGTCTTCATTTACTCACTGTCTTAGTCACTTTTCTTTCATTACTTAGACAAACTACCTGACACTCAAAATTAAGGAGCGAAAGGTTTATTTAGCTCATCGTTTGTGGAAGCTTCAGTCTATATAATCAGCTGCCTCAAAGGCGAGGTGACGCAGACAGCAAGAGCAGGACGGGGTGAGCAAGCCCCTGTTCCTCCGTGATATCACGTGCAGGTGGCCTGTGCAAGGATGGTTTCTTCACTCCCACACTGTCTCCATGTTCTTCTCTTGGGCATGTTTACAAACTGAGGACCCTGGACCCCTGCTGAGTTTCTCAGTTAAGCTTTTAAACTTTTCAATTGGCACAATGTATCCACCATTACATTAACTAATTGAAAACTATGGTCTATGTCAAAAGTACCTCTTAATTATAGGGATGAAATGCTAAGTCATACCTGGCCCTTGCTCCCTGTCCCTGAAATAGAAGAGCAACTCCTAAGTACATGCCATGCATAATACACCGAGGTGCTGGAGTTATGCATAAAAAGAATGACAAGCCCTAGCAAAGGCAAATCCACCTGTCTCGGATGAGCCAGGAAAGTAAACGGAAATGTGTTTGCTGTGGACCTTGAAGCATTGACGCTAATCTATGCTTCAAACCAAGTGGAATCACAACACAATAAAGTGACTCTATAGAGAATAAGATAGAAACAGAAAGTTATTTAGTGTGCTTAGAACAGAAAAGTGCCCAAGCAAGAAAAGCAGAAAGCCAACCTGGAGAAAAAGGGAAGAGACAGGAAATAATCTATTTTCAAACTACCATCAGGGGTTGGTGAGATAGCTCAGTTGTCTAAAGAGCCTGCTTAGGCAAGCCTAGGTAGGTGCAGGGGACCACAGTTTGATCCCCAGCACCACGTGCTTGGCCAGCCCCACCCTCAAGGCAGCTGAGCTGACCAAAAGCAAACAAACAAACAACCATTAGTGCGCTATTGTAAAACTAAAGAGTAAGGCAGCCTCATCAGCATTATTTTCATTGAATGGAAAGGATATGACTAAGTATTTCTCTAATAAGTGTTTTTGTTTACTTGAACAGAAATCAACTTACAAAAATCACCTGTTTGAGTCCACCTTACACATGTCAGGCAGCTTCTTATACCACTGAGCTATCTTCCTGACCCTTATCATTGTTTTTAAAGTCTAAACATCAGATTTATTTGTCATTCTGATCTTGAACATAAGATACTAAATGCTAGAAAGATGATACATTTCTAATTTTTTCCCATAATTTTATTGAGTAACAAATAGCAGTGAGACAGGTTCAAATCAAATTAGTAGGGCAGCCACTACTAATACAATTAATAGATTGTTGGATTTCTAATTTTTGACCAGTGACTGCATTTTATATACTTGGTTTCAATTTCTCCAGAACTTAATTGTGCTACAATAGCTATGAAACTGTGAGGCCAATAGGACAGATTACGAATGTACTAATCAACTGGGCATTGAAATGATTATAGACTCTCCTCAGATCAGCAAAGGAGTTCGTTTCTGAATTGCAAACTGGGCAAGATGTTTTTCATACCTAGCAGCTCCTATTCCTAGGTATTACACTTTCCACCTCCTAATATATGTGTCTCAAATCTAGGTTAATTTAAAACCCTATTCCCAAAACCAAACAAAAGAGACTTGGTCTAGGCATTCAAAAACAAAGAAAGAAAACAATTAAGTTTTAAAGCATCTTATCATTCTGTCTGGTGAAAAAGGTTATAAGAAAACACAGAATTGGAAGGTTTGCTGGTGCACACATCTAACTGCAAAAATAAAAGTTTTAATTTCCACATCAGTGGCAGCTCAGTGAGTGCACCTGTGCACTGTAAATCATTAGGATTCATTTTTCATCAGTGAGGATTTAGGTAACACGACACAGGCTTCTTTAAATGCAAGTGCCTCATATTAACTACAACATCCCCAACACACACACTTACAGCAATCAAATGATTTATATCATTTACACAAATCTGATGACAAAAAATAAAATAGATTGGCATTCAAATGTTTCCCTGAATACCTCTGGGCAGAAACAGAAATGTATTTAATGAAAGCCAAGTGTGTCTGTGTATTGTCCTTCAGGCCTCTAGCTTTGCCTCACTCCAAAGCAGAGACAGAGACTGAGAGAAAGACGGGGTCAGGATGTGGCCCCCTTTAAAGCTATGGAAGACTACAGAGTCCCATGACAGAAATTGATCCCAGGTTGGAAATACCCACTGTTCTCATTCCCACTGCTCCAAACTCAGAGTAAGTGTCAGCGAAATGGAAAAGAAACCAGCAGTTCATTTTGTGCAGTGTGAACTGCATCTTGCTTTTGTTTAATGAGTGCTCTCCCTTAGATAAATCAGTAGCTACTGTTACTGTCAGGCAAGAACTAGAAGTACAACATGTCCTCAGCCCTTCAGAGCTTCCTTTCCAGCTGGTCAAGTTTGCAGTTCACACTTACTTTCCATGGGGGATTAGCTTGTGAGGCCAGTTAGGGTGTAACATAGGACAGATTACGAATGTCCTAGTCAACTGCGCATTGAAATGGTTATAGACTCCTCAGATCAGCAGAGACTGGTGAGTAGTTGATTCCACACACTCCTATAAGAAATCTGTACTTCCCTGGATGCTCCTGAACTCCTTTTACACAATGTTCAATTAGCAGGTAATGATAGTTTCTAGTAGATTGAAAACATTAGTCATTTTGGAGAACTTTATGGGGAAACTGAACTTTGCAGTGCTTTTAGCCAGCCAGAAATAAGAAAAAGAAAAGAAAGTCAGCAGGAGCTTATAGAATGTGCAGAGGTGGCACCACTGGAGCATCCAGAGCCGAGGCAGACTTGGTATCTGCTGAGTAGCCAGCAGTTCCGGGACAGTAAGAGCTGCTGGAAGGTCACAGGAATCGCTGGTGAAATGCAGCTCATTGGCAATAGCAAATATTCAGGGAAAATTGGTGTGCAATAAAGACTGAAGCTCAGCATTTCTAGGAAAACTTTTTTTTTTTTTTTGAAAAGTGAGTATGTTCCTTTATAAATTTGCATTTCATGAATAATGCCTTGGAAAGGTGACCTCCTCCAGCAATTCAATATAGGCCCACTATTCTCAATCGCTCTCTTCTGCGTCTCAACGTACAGGTGTTTTCTGCAGCTATGCTTAAAAAACTGTTTTAGGTGCGCTGGCAAGAAAACAGAATGTTTGGAAGAGAAATGAAAGGTCCCTTGCTTGTCTTTATTTTGTGTTCCTAGGGAAAAATTACCTGAAAATTTGTTTTACATCTACATCAACACCACTACTTTTATCAGATAAAAGCTGCATTTGGGTGCATTTACTGAGACCTAAGTAGGAAATGTAGAGATACTTTGAAACACTAAGTCACCCAGAATCCAACTTCCGTCTAGCTGTATTTCCACCTGTATTGCCTTATCTTTACATGTGTTATTTTTCTCTCACATTCACATTTGAGACAGAAAGTAGTTGAAGCCTACAATTTCTGATCACAATTTGGTAGCTAGAATTTTGTAATGATAAACCGGAAGAGAACCCTATTACAAGATTACATAACTACTTCAATGATACAGCAGGATCTGGGAGGTTGGAGATAGGGAAATTCAGTCACAGTTCCTGCCATATTATATATTTAAAACCTAGTTAGCCTTAAATCAAATAATAAATGTGTTCTTTAGTGAAAATTTGAAATGTTACCAAATGCTAACTTTCGAATACAATATAAATAGAAATATTCTTCATAGTAAAAAAATTAATATAGAAATATATGTATTATCAGTATAGTCAAAGTATCAGCAAAAAAGGATAATGTTGGATAAAAATTTATGTTCCAGCAACTAGAATAATTTCTAGCATAGGTAAAGTAATAGATTCTAGTGGCTAGAACATTTTCTAGTATAGATAAATAATAGTAAACAGTTTTGAATGAATATGTCACCATATTTATTTATTAACTTCTTATAGAATACATAGACTGGGCATGCTAGTATATGCCTCTAAACCCAGCACTGGAAAGGCTGAAAACAGAAGGATCACTACTAGTCTAAGCCGCTTAGTGAGACAGCATACCAAATAAATGAACAAAAGATTAAAAAATAATTTAAAAAATTTTCAAGATTGGATATCTGTAAATTTATTACACTACCAGCCTGAGTTTCTCTTGCTTTACCCTCTACAGTGCTAGGGCATATCAAAATGTTATCATATATACTAATAGCCAATCCTTTTACAATTCACAGTTTTATTTCAGGGTATTTATATAACATAGTTTGCTTAATCATTTCGTCATTGAATGACATGAGTCGTTTCAGTTTTTGACTATTACAATTTAATTAGCTATTGACATTGATCAACATATTTTTGAGCACATATAAGTTTTAATTAAGCAGGAATACTGTGCAAGAGTGCAGTTGCTAGTCATGCCATAAATATAAGATGAATGTGTCAAACTGCTTTCCAAACTTGTTACTCTAGAGTATATTCCATTGACAAATGAAGCAGACAATAAATTCACTAGTATTTGGTAATTCATATTTTGTAAAACATCAAAGCTGCCTGTATGATACTACATCATAATTTTAAATTTCATTTTTTATTGGTTAATGATGACCAGATTCTCATATGCTTATTTACTATATGTATATTTCCTTTGACAAAATGACTAGAAATGATTCCTGCTCACTTTCCAATTGGAATTTTACTTGATTTTAACTTTTGAAAGTTCTGTAAAACCTGTGTCTGAGTTACCTGGAACACATTCAGTTTGTATATATTTCTTGCAATTTGTGTACTGATTTTCATGTTCTTATCTAGGAGTCTGGTGAATCAAATTCTTTTAATTTTGATAAACACCAATCTATCCTGTTATTTTTATTGTTAGTCAATCATGATAGTTTTGTAATATTTATAAAGTCTTCATAGCCTTCGTAGCCCTAAAGCTTGAACATTTCCTTTTTGTACTTTCTTTTAAAAGTTTATGGTTTAAGATTTATATGTAAATATATTATGCATTAATACCTGAAGTTAGACAAAGTGTGATGTTTTGGTTGACATTAATTGATTTGTTCATTCATTCATTCCTGAAATTTATTAACATATGTATAAGGCCTGCTGATGGATTCAGCTCAACTTATTGAAAAATAAAGTACATCTTTATAAATTATGTCTATGTAAAATATCAGTTGGATATGTGTGTGTGTGTGTGTGTGTGTGTGTGTGTGTGTGTGTATGTCTGTGTTCATGCATGCATACTTATGGATTATTTTTCTGTTTCATTTTTCTTTACCGCTTAAGGATGTCACATTTTTTTCCACTAGACAGTCATACTGTAAGTCTGAAGAAATCTGGTAGAGTGATTCATTCATTTTATTTTTGTTTTCAAATTCGTTATAGTGATTCTAGTACATTTGCCTTTTCATATATATATTTTAGAATATATAACCAAAACCTTGTATTGAGATTTTGGTAAGAATTATAGTATGCAAGTGACTCAGATACTCTTACTGCTGCGACAAACGTCCAACACCCAAAATGAAGGAAGGAAAGGTTTATTTAGCTCACAGTTACTGGAGGTTTCAGTGCATACCCAGCTGGTTCCAAGGCAGAGTGGGATATGGCAGAGGGCATCCCTCAGTGGTGGCAGCAAAGAACAAGAGAGAAGGGAGGTGCAAGAGCTCAGGCAGCTAGCAAGCCTCTCTCCCCTCCTTACATTGTAATGCAGGTGACCTGCCCCAGGGCCAGGGTGTAGTACTCACACCTGCAATCCCAGAATAATATGAAAAATCAATCTCAAACTCCAGAAGCCACCCCATGACTGCATGAGCTTTTGGGAGACAATTAGACACAAACCATAAAAGCAAGTACAGTAAAAGGTGACTTAAGTTGTGGATAATTGTCATTTTTACTCTTTAGTTCTTTAATCAGTGTGTAGCTCTACATTTATTCGCCTTTTTTTCCAAAAGTGGTTTCTACTTTTGAAATACAAACCCTTACTGGGTTTTCTTTACATTATATGTAAGTATTTTGTTTACCATGACCTACAATTTTATTAGTTTAGATATAAACAAGGTCATTGCTTATTTTTTGAAACATAAATGATTTTTCTGCATGCTCCTATATCCAGTGAGCTTATTGAAATTATTCATTGGGTTTTGTTTTTTTATTTTAAGAAATATTCTAGAGAGAATGCAAGTATGTACAGCTCTATTTCATATATCTATATCTTACTACTTGATTTATACCTATAAGTGAAACAAATATATATATGTCTATTGTGTGTAGTGTTTCTTTGCCTTACTTCAATGGTTAGAACTTCTCAGATCCACCCAAGACAAGCTCGGCAAGTGTGTGTGAGGAGCTTGTGAGCTCCCCTGATCTTTCTGGACCTCTCCGGACAAAGCCCAGGCCCACTGCATGAGTGAGACCTTTTGCTGTGCTTTCAGGACCCCTGCAACTGTCCAGAGCCAACCCAAGCCTGCCTCATGAGTGAGAACTTCCACCATGCTCTTGGGACCCCTCCAGACCTGCCCAGGCCCAAGAGTGTGTGGGAGAGATACTGCCCCTCTTCTGTGCTTCTTGGACCCCTTCACACCCAGCCCAGACCTGGCATAGAGGCCTGGGGTGAAACTGTGAAGCTTAATTTTTTGCAGAGAGAATAACCACCCAGTTAATCCAGGAGCAGAACATCTTGCCAGAGGGGTACAACAGGTTCACCTCCAAGGGCCGCAGAAGGAAGGAGCCAAACCCAAGCCAGGTACAACTGGATGAACTCAAACTTAGTAGATCTACACCCAAATTTTAGTAGATGCTAAGATCATAATTGCACCAAAGCTCTATACCAAAGTCAGAGTAGAGTGCTATATACAATGACAACATGCATTTTCATTAAGAAGCAAAATGCAATTTCAGGTCCCAAGCCCAACCACAGCAAGTGCAGAGGAAACTAGCACAGCTAAACTGTTTGAATTAATAGCATCTGATGAAAAGAAACAATAGAAAGGTATAGAGGAACTCAAATCACAAGTAATCTCTGAGATAAAAAAGAAATCTATGAATGAAGAACATCTGAAGGACAGAAACAACAGCACAAGGTATAGAAGAACTCAGAATTAGTCTCTGAAATAAAAAAAAGAAATCTCTGAATTAATAGCATCTGAAGTAAAGAATCAAATGATGAAACATATAGAGGAAATCAGATCAAATAATCTCTGAGGTAGAAGAATTAATAACTGCTTCTCAAGAAGACATTGATAAAAAAAAATAGAGATTAGAAAAGCAACAGATTCCTTGAATGAGCAATACAGGAAACAAATAGACCACATGAAGCAGAATCAAAGAGATACAGAGGAATTTAACATCTCAATCACAAGCTTGTGAAACCATTTGAGTGAAAGTGAAGTTTCAGATTTTGAAGATGCTGGTGCAGCTAGTGAAAAGGTAAGAGAAGATCTCAAAAAACAACAAGGATGCAGGAAAGAATAAGCTGGCTCTCTACATGCCAAAAACTAAAACTTCACCCAGGTCTATCACCATGCACTAAGCTAAAGTCAAAATGGATTAAAGATATAAACATTAAAACATAAACACTCAATCTCCTGGAAGAGAAAGTAACAGGAACTTTTGAAGACATGGCAGAGGCAAAGAGTTCATGAACAAAAATCAAATCCCATGGGTAATACTCGAAAGAATTAACAACAAGGACCTCTTTTTATTGAGAAATTTTTGCACATCAAAAGAAATTATCAACAAAGTGAAAAGACAACCCACAAATTTTCAAAAAATCTTAACTAATAAACACTCAGACAGAGGTCTTCTCTCTACAATTTATAAAGAATTAAAAAACATTAGGGCCCCAAAATTTAAAGGTCCAGTCCAGAAATGGACATCAGTGATGAACACACACTTCTCAGAGGAAGAAGTTAGACAAGCAAATAAATATATGAAAAAAGTTTCACATCACTAGCCATCCGTGAAATGCAAATTAACACAACCCTAATATACCATCTAACCCCAGAAAGAATGGCTATCATAAAGAAATCAATCAACAACAAATGTTGGAGTGGATGTGGGGAAAAGGGAACCCTTCTCCACTGCTGGTGGGAATGTAGACTGGTGCGACCATTGTGGAAATCAGTATGGCGACTTCTTAAAAAAACTAGGACTAGAAATCCTATTCAAACCAGCTATCCCCCTACTGGGAATTTTCATAGAGGAACTGAAAATATCATATCATAGTGATATATGTGTACTTATGTTTATAACAGCAATTTTTTTTCAGAACCAGATGCTGTACTCATGCTCTTGTGCTTGCCAGAGAAATGCTTATTCTACTGAGCCATCTCCCAGCCCCCAGCAGCACAATTTGCGATAGTCAGATCTTGGAAACAACCAAGATGCCTGTTACCTGAGGAATAGATCAAAAAGATGTGGTATTTTATACAATGGAGTATTTCTCAGAGCATTTATATTAAAGTGGATGCCACTTGAGAATATACTCATAAGTGAAATAAAACAGACCCACATGCATAAATGTGATATAGTGTCACTAGTATAAGAACTCAAAAGAAGAATTGCAAATAGAAAGTTATAACATGCTTAAAAGGAAAGCAAGAACTTGATGATTAGACAATGAATAGAGGGCAAAGAAAAAAGCTAGGAAACATGAAAGGAGCACAGTCATACATTTATACACACAAGATGGGTAAGGCAATGATCTTGAAAAACATCAGCAGGTTTTTGAAACTAGCAGGTAATTGTTAGTATTCTCACCCTGACTTATTATATATTCTGATAACTGTGAACTAAGCAACTTCACTGAAAATAGCAATGTGTAATAACAGGGTCATGTTTGGAATGCCTGTCATTCAGGTATTCTAAATATGTACTGCTTCTTTTTTTATTGAGAAACTAATAGCATTGTGACAGTATCAAAACTGATTAATAGGACAGTTTCAATAATTAATACATTGTACATTGTTATCTTCTTAGTGGCTACCCATAGTACAAGAAATGGACAGGACATCCTGTCCAAACATTACTAGTACAATCTCTCTATTCATTGAACCAAGTGAAAGTAGCCATAGATCCATCCCAACTATTCTGTATATACAAATACAAAATGGTCCTTCCTTTTATCCCCCTTCTTTGTCCAGTCTCATCAGAGATGGGTATTCCATTGACCTCCAAATACTACAGATGTGTGAACTCAGAAAAACAATCCAACACAGTCCAGCAGTCCACAATAGTAGTGGGTTATCTGCAGAATTTGTTGATTTGAACCTTCCATAGCTCAGCACACTAATATGACTTTACTTTGTATACCTAGTTTTTGTACTTCTCGGCTGGATGGTCCAAACCAAGACAAAGCGAGATGTATACAACAAGAAATGCAACCACCGACAAGCCCAGTCACATGTCCCTAGGATCAATTCTACAACCCCGCACCTCACCTTGTAAATCCTTTGCCAGTGTCCACCTTGTGGATGAATCATGGCCATTGCTTGACAAATTTGCTCTCTAAGAAAGCCTGAGAGAATGTTTTCTTTCCATGTGACTTTCCATATAAATGTGTACTGCTTGTCATGACATAACAATTATTGCCATACTGTCGCTCAAGTAAATGTTTGTTTTAATAAAAGGGTACTAAATGAAAAAAAAGAGAGAAGAAAAAATTATTACAGGACTGTTCTGCTACGATGGTTAGATTTCCAAATTTTTCTGTAAAATATGCAATTGTTTGTTCATATTTTTTAATTTTTTTTAAATTTTTTAAATTTTTTCTTCATAGTCTGTAGGGAGTTAAATTTTAACATATCAATACTTGATGGAAAATACCAGTTCCATGTTATGCCTAAGATGTTTGATATTCAGACAGATAGTGAGTTTAAAACCAACTGCATATGTTGTAGGGTAATAATAAGCTTCTCTTCCACAGGGTTAACAACTTAAGTTCATAGACCAAAAATTAGTGCAAAAGAAGCAAGGACAAACAACACTTTGTCCCTAGACTTTCAAGGTCAGTGAAGACTCAGGACATAGGAGAATCTATATTGTAATATCATATAAGTCAGCTGTTTCCCACATTTTCTGATCAAGGAGATTATGGGGCCACAGGGGAATGTGATGAATGATGTAGAATGTGCATAAAGAGAGTCACATGCAGAGAAAATATTCTTTCAGGCTTTCACAGATAGCAAGTTGATCAACAATGGCCGTGACTCATCCACATGGCTGATACTGAAAAGGATCTACAAAGTGAGGTAAAGGGTTTCAGGGTAAATCCTGAGGGGACTTGACTGACCTTTTCAGATACAAAAGTTACATTTCTTGTTATATATGTCTTGTGTTACCAACAGCAGAAAAGTTTAAAAACGAGGTATAAAAGTGAAGCCATATTAATATGCTGAGCTGTAAAAGGTTCAAGCCAACAACTTCTGACATTACCAGTCCTATGGACAACCCAGTACTATTATGGACTATTGGATTATACTGGAATATTTTTCTGAATTCATACACCTACAATATTTAAATGACAATGGAATATTCTTCTCTAAAAAAGCTAAATAAAAAAGGGGATACAATTTAATGACCATTTTGTATTTGTATATTCAAAACAGGATAGATATACAGCTACATCCTCTTAATTCAGTGAATAAAAGATTTGTTCTGATAGTGTTTGTGGGCAGGATATGATGTCTGCATCTTGTACAATGAATAACCACTAAGACAACAGTATGTATTTATTATTGAAACTGTCTTAGTAATCTGTTTTGAAACTGTCTTATTACTATTCATTTCTCAAAAATATTAAGAAAAAGAACTTCTCATTTTCTTTCTTTAACATATTAATAAAGTACATTTGTATTAATTAATTTTAAATTTTGTACAGTGGGAATATGTCTCATTTGTGTGTATTTATGTTATTATATTGAATATTATTTTCTTGACAATATTTGCAACTGTGCTTATTTTTTCTCTTTCCTTTCATTGGTTTTTGATATCAGAGTAAAACTTTCTTGATAAAATGAAGTTAGATATTTTCCCTTTGTCTTTTCTGGAAGTATTTGAATGAAATTACATTTTAAATATTTGTGTAATTTTTCAGTGAAACAATTTGTACTTTTGGATTTTTCTTGGAAGACTTATCTGCAATTTGAACTTTTCAAATAATAATTAGGTTATTCTCATCATGTCTTAAGATTAATTACATTAGTTTGTGCTTTTTATGAAACTGGTGTGTTTCATTTATTTTTTGAAATGTATTTGCATTTCTTTGTTGAAAGTATACACCTATTATTCTATTATCATTCACATTCTTATTATTAATAGTATTTACTACTTATAGCTAAGCATGATGAAACTTCTTTAGTCCTGATATTAGCAATTTTTGTTGGCTCATGTTTTAAACAAATCAGTCTTACTAAAGGTGTGCCAATTGTATTGCTATTTTCAAATAATCAGCTGTTAAAATTTATTATTTTAATTTTCAGGTGAACCTATTTATATTTTCCTCCAACTTACTTTTCTTTTTATAGTTATTATATCAGAGCTTATAGTATGTCTTTGAAAACTGTCTTCAGTACTCCTATAAATGTTTTTCATGAATTATAATTTATATTTTCACTTTAATTCAGTTCATTGTGGTTTTTAATTAAAATTGTTTGTTGACCCACAGATTTTTTTACATGTTCCCTGTATTATTTAATTCTAAGAATTTGAGTTTTTTCTTTTTGATATGTTTTCAGTTTAATTGCGGTAAGAATTTAGTATATGATTTCAGTTATTGTAAACATGCTGACATTAATTTTAAAGTGCTGAATATGGAAAAGAATACTCAGAGAGTAAAAGAATATATTATAAATATATATGTAACCGGAACTACAGGAATGAACAATGTCAAGTATTTAAGAATCTCATTAACAGTCTGCTTTAAATTTGAGTATTAATAAAAATACTTTGTGAGTTATCTGATATTTCTTTCTGGCTATAAATTCAAACAATATTTTTCTGGCTACAAATATAAATATTGAGAGTACAAGTGCAGAAGCAAGTCTCACTCCTGCAGGTTTTAATGGTGATGCCAACTTTTCTTTGCCCACCTGTTACCTGCCCTTAACAGTGTACCGTAGGGACAGTTTCTCTTTTCTACTTAATTAAATTTATTTACTTGGCTTCATACAATGTCCAGGAAAGAAGTATTTGAGTTCCTAAGTCTCACTCATTTTATCTAAGAGTTTTGATATTGAACAGTTGCATAGAAAAATTAGAGAACAGACAGAGATAATTCATTTTTGAAATGTTCTTCCTGACCCTTCCAGTGGCAACACAATTGAGCTATCTTTTTGAAAGCTCTTCTACTTTCTCTCCTTTCCAAATTGTGTGGCTCATGAACCTTATAAAACAGACTCTTAGTTACCCATTTATTGTTTGAAACTAAGCCATGATATCTCTGGACCCTCTCTAAGTGCTGTGTGTAATTTAGAAATGACTGTTTAGAGCTATTCCAACCCAAACTTAATTGATTAAGATGGTAAAAGAATGTTTTTCTCCAAACTGTGGGCTTGCTGGAAGACAGCATGTCTATAGGGATCAAAAAGTCAAAGTTCTGCCACATATTAGTATAGATACCATTGGAATGATACATTATTTTCTGGCCTTTCATAATCTCAACATTCAGCTGGGATTGTCCCTCAGTGAGCTATCCAGTGGGAATATGAGTGAAAAACTTCGGACAGTGACTCATCAGTATTGATTATTCACAAAAAACGTCACAAATCTATTTTTAACATTTACTAAAGAAAAGTCTCACAAGAGATACTACTTTTCAGGAGGAACTTCAATATTGGAAGAAAGTCAAAAGTAGTTTAATCATTACTTAGGAAAAAATGCTGTGTGAAAAACATTTAAGAACCTGAGTTAAAGGTAATCAGCTAGTCACTTTTGGCCATGAAAAGGCAATGTTATGGTGAAAGTGAAGAAGAGCTGAGATTATTTATTTATTTATTTATTTTATTTTTTTCTTTTCATTTTTTTTTAAATTTTATTTTGGTAGAACTAGGGATTGAACTCAAGCCCTTGCGCTTGCCAGGGAAGCGCTTATTCCACTGAACCATCTCCCTGGCCCCAAACCTTTTTTTTTCTTTTCACTATTTTATTTTATTTTATTTATTTTATATTTGTTTCAGTGTATTTGGCTGTTACAGGGTCTCATCACACAGCTCAGACTTGTGGTGATCCTCCTGCTTTCAGCCTCTCCAGTGCTGGGATTACAGGCGTGTGCCACCACTCCCAGACTCTGTGGCTGACTCAGCCCGCCCTGGGGGTGGGGTTTGTGCAGCACGTGGTGCCAGCGATCAAACCACAGCAAGGCAATGTTATGTTGCACTTTCCAAGCTTACCTAAACAGGGGCTTTAGTCCGCTGAGCTATCTCGCCGACCCCAAGAACGGTTGAGTTTAGCTGTGGTGCTGAGGAAACACTGAGAGAGATCATGAATGTATTTGTTCATTTGGTCTCGCACATTCAAAACAGAACTTAATTTAAACTTCATTCAAAACCTTTGCTTGCAACTTTAATCCTCTTCTTTCCCTTCGCATAATTCATTAACTTAGCAATTGTTGTTGGAATATATAAATGTTTATAACTTTCTCACGTTTCCATTGCTACTTCTACAATTTAGGTCACCATGATTTTCATCTTGAAATGAAATAGCTCCTGAAACCGTCTTGCCACTGTGAACTTCATTCTTCTGCAATGATTTACCTTCACTTTTCTCCCTTTTGCAGTCTGTTCTGGATTTTGTTGCCACAGTATTGTGTGTCTCAGTCCACAGAGAGAACCACCTGCTCCCTAAAGCCTTTGCCAGTACCTGACCCCTATGAAACTAAGCTACTTTTACATTCTAGTGTTCTAGATGTACCTTTAGCATTTATGGAAACTTGTTTCAGACTGAAAAATATCTAGTTTTTCTATCAGTTTTTTTTTTTTTTTTTTTTTACTTTTCAAGCATCTATAGGCAAATAGCACATGTCATACCTACTCTATCTCTAGTATCCTAACACTGTATATTTTACCAAGGAATATTCCCTATTCCACCCTAAAAGGAACCAAATTGTGAATTGTTATCTGTGTACCTTATACTTCCATTCTTTTGTCCTTGAAGAGATCAGATCATACCACAGGACCTAATAAAAATGCCCTGCCCTAAATTGTTGAAGGAAACTGAATTTAATAGAAACTCTTAGGTAAGGAAAAGAAGAACAGCCAAACTCTGTTTGTTTGTTTTAAGTTTTTGTCTCCTTATTGTACTGCTTAATGTAACCCACCAAATACCCAGTATTTCATTTTCTTCTATTCTTAAATATCAATAATGATACTTACTTTCCTCCTCAGGGCAAGTGTAAACAATTAATATACTTTGCAAAGACTTGAAGAATGCAAGAGAAGAACATTATGAATCATCATCAGTATCACAGAAGAAAAGACTTCTTACATTCTAAATTGTGCACAGTTGTCTGCATCACAGGATAAGAAGCCAAATGCCATCTGTCCAGAGGTAATTTGCTGAAGAAAAACAGTATACTGAATGGCACTCAGGGCTGGGGAGATGGCTCCATAGAATAAGTGCTTCCCTGGTAAGCACAAGGGTCTGAGTTCAATCCCCAGTTCCTCAAAAAAAAAAAAAAAAAAAAAAAAAAAAAAAGCACCCAATGGAAAATGTTAATACAATAAATGAGCCGATGCCTGTGGAAAAAATATTTTTCATTTTTGTATTTTATAACACATGCTTCTCTATGAAGATAGAATCCATACAGATAAAGAAATGCAGATTTATAAAGAATTCTAGGTTGATTGCACTGCAGAAATAGAAACAAAAATGGTGCATGCGTGTGTGTGTGTGTGTCCCCATGAACAGGGTCACAGTAAGAATGAAATGATAAAATGTAGAAATAGCAACAAAAGAATACATCTAATTGTCATCTAATAAAGAGGTTGATTTATGATTTCTTTTAAAAGCTACCTGCTGTTTAAAAAGAAGATGCTCCTGTTAGGTGATAAGTTGTAGAAGGAGATCTTCAACACATTGATGGTAGATGTAATTCTAGTTTTAGCAAACTCAGCACTGACTTCCCAGGATCTGAGCAGGGTGTCCATAAGACCAAGTCAGTGACTTGGACAAATCTCAGGCAAATTTAGGAGAATAAGGAACAATCAAGAAATAGAGTCTCTTGGGAAAATTATCAAAAAATTAATTGGTTATACAGAAGGAGAACAACAGTAAAAAACTGGGCAGAACAGTTTGATAGAATGTTTAGTCTTTGACCAGCCATGCTGGCCATGGGATGACATGTAGCCATTGTACTGATGCCTATTAATCCTGGGCCTATGATGCTCTCTAATGGTGTTAGTCCCAGAAAAATTGAGTAAGACTACTTAGCCCCTGGCTACAATGGGCAGTTCAGGTCCAAAGTGGCTGCTTTTTGAAGCTGTTCTCTAGGGGCCTGGCAGCACCCCAACACTTCACAACTGAATCACATCGACCCAAAGTCATTTGTTCAATCATGGTTGACAAAAGTAACAGAGACTTTCTTCTGTTTGGAAAACAAATGGATCTCCTGGCTGTTTTCATAAAGATCGACAGGACTTAAAATAGCCTGAGGTTAATATTATAAATCTTTCTAAAAGAGATTTTCAGAACGTATTCTTTATACCAGCATTGGATCAATCTAAAAAAAATGACATATTTTCAAAGTACAGTATGGCAAAACAACTTATTGTTGAAAATATTTTTTTAAAAACCCTTTTCCTTTCCTGGTACATTTTTGCTTGTTTGCTCTTTAATTCTTGGACAATAAACAAATCATGAATTAGGATAAAAATGGGTAATGGACCTACACTGACTAATTTCCACTGTTGTCTATAGAATGTTTTGCATGGCTACAATGGATATGAGCCTGGAGGAGGTAGTGCGGTTTTAGCATCATGTCTAATAGAAGACCTTTAAAAATAAATAGAAGCACACAACAAAGGAAGTTTGTCTCAAGATCATACAATCTTGAAACCCTGCGGTATAACTAAAATTCTTTCCAAATGTTGACCAGCAAATATTTCTGACATTGTCTTTTAGGTCCTGGTTAAATAAGAGGTGAGCTGATAAAAATTAACTTTGATATTTAGATAAAATTTTATTTTGAGGGATTAGAATGAATCTAAATTAAAATTGAGGGCCGGCCAAATAGCTCAGCAGATTAAAGCACCTGCAAGTAGGCTCAGGGGCCGGGGATTCAATCCCCGGGCCTACCCTACCAGCCCTGTCCACAGTAATGCTGAGACAGCAATTTAGACCAGGAGCAATTGCACTCTTGCAATCCCGGCTCTTCTGAGGCTGCAAACAGATGAATCACTATGAGTCCGATCTACTAGTGAGACATTGAAGACCATGTAGACCTTTCCTTAAAATAAATAAATAAATAAATAAATAAATAAATAAATAAATAAATAAATAAATAAATAAAATTGAAGCTGTAACATCAGGCAATGGACTTTAGCTTTAAAAACGTGGTGAAGAATGAATATCATAACCAGGGAATACTTCAGCATATTTCTAAGATTTCTCTATATGAATTATATCATATCAAATATTAAAAAGCTTGTCCCTTCTACCTTGTATAAAACCTGGAGATGATGTCTTCTCTTGTATTTGATATCTTTTGGATAAATGATCTGATTTTGAGCAGTGCCATTATCACTTCTGTTTGTAACTTCCAGGTATGAAAATTCAAATTATACACTGAATGATGGTCAGAAATGTTTACAGACTAGGTTCTGCCATTTTTACACAGCTGAAAATTTGTTTATTATTCCAGTGTGTGTGTGTGTTTACAGATGAATGGTAAGAACACTATCCCATTTGAACTGTAATTTGGATTGAAATCTGCACTCAATCTCATTTACTTTGAATTTATTTGGAAGGTATAATATGTAAAAGTGTAGGCTGGTTTGGAACATTCTGCCTTTCATCAAATTGTCTAGTCGGAGTTTGGACCATAAAACAAATGTGAGAGCATTTCTACCAGCTACTCCAGTCTTGCCATGAAGACTTTGTTAGGGACAATAGTCTTATTTTCCTTGCTTTTCAAAAGAAAGCTTAGCCAAGGAATCTCTCTATGAAACAGATACAGTAAGTACAGGCAATTTTGGAATTTAATTAAAATAGACTGAAGAAGTCTACTAGAATATAAATTTTAAGGGCTGGCCAAATAGCTCAGTGGATCAAAGCATCTGCAAGCAGGTACAAGGGCTGGGAGTTCAACCCCCTGGCCTGCTGTGCTGGGACCCCCCTCCCACCATGGCATGCTGAGACAGCAACTGAGACTGGGCATGATGGTACACACCTGTAATCCCAGCTCTTGGGAGACTGCAAACAGGTGGATCACTACGAGTTCGATCTAGTAGTGAGACCCTGAAGACCCTGTAGACCCTTCCCCCCAAAAATGTAGAAAAAGTTAAAAATTTTGCATCATATACCATTTTAGATTTCTGATACAAGAATTAATACACTTTGTGTGCAATCATATGTATGTGTATTTCCTGTATGTACAATACACACGATCTGTGTAAATCATCTTATCAAGTATAAGTGTTTACCTGAAGTTTAGAAAATCAATTTAGCGATATTTTGAAGATATTCTCAGGACAGTGATGGATATCAAAGCAAATGAAACTCAAGAGAATTTTTTGTCTTCTATCTTAGGTATTTATAGTCATTAAGAGGGAAAAAGGTTATTTGGATCTGTACTACTTTGGAATCTATAATGGGGGAAGATATACGAGAATAGTATTACCCAGTGTGAAGATTGAAGCAAGACTTTTTATTTTTGTTGTTGTTGATGCAGAGTCTCACTATGCAGCCTGGACTTGTAGTGATGCTCCTGCCTAAGCCTCCCCAGAACTGGGATTATAGGTGTGCACCACCACTCCTAGTTTTGTCGCCCACGTGGCCTGCCCAGGGTTCTGGGGCTGACCCAGCATGCGGTACCAGGGATTGAACGCTGGTGCTTGCCCTTGACAGGCAGGTGCTTAGACTGCTGAGCTGTCTCCCCAGCCAGATTTTTCTTTCCAGATTTCATGAGTATTGGTGTGGTGTTGCTTTCCACTTTTATTACAAGTGTCGCTGACTGTAGCACAGCTTGAGAAGTTGGTCTGACTCTCTTTTAATTCATTAGCATCCAGGCTATCTTATTTTCTGATTCTCTTCTGCTACTTTCTAAGTTTTTTAACTTGAACCTTTCTGATCCTCAAATTTCTTATCTATAAAAAGGAGATAATTGAGTACCCTAGTCTCTAAAATCACACCTAGAATTTAAAAAAATGTAGTGAAAGCAGTAGTCTACTCCAAGTATCTGGATAGCCTGTCCACTGTCTGGTAGGAGGTGCGCCTTTTCTCATTCCTAGATCACAAGCCGCGGAGGCGGCAGCACCAACGTGTTGGGAGCTCTGAGGCTTGTGCATGCTGACTTCTAGTTAAGTTGTCTTTGGGGTCAGGTGGGTGCACTGTTTGCCAGGAATTCATACTCCAAAACACATCCAGGTAAGGGTTTGGTTGGATGCCTTTGTTCTGGAAGCAATTAGAGTGCATTTACACTGAGTGATTAAAATTCCTTGATTTCAAAATTTGTGGGTTGTCTTTTCACTCTGTTGACAATTTCTTTTGACATGCAGAAGCTTCTTGAGAAGAGTTGATCCCAGCTGTTGATTCTTTCAAGTGCTTCCCGTGCGAATATATGTTTATTCATGAACTCTTTACCTACCCTATGTCTTCAAGAGTTCCTCCTACTTTCTCTTCCAGGAGATTGAGTGTTTCTGTTTTAATGTTTAGATCTTTCATCCATTTTGACTTTAACTTAGTGCATGGTGATAGATCTGGATCAAGTTTTAGTTTTTGGCATGTAGAAAGCCATGTTTTCCAGCACCATTTGTTAAAGAGGCTATCTTTCTTCCAGTGAGCTTGTGTAGCCCCTTTGTCGAAGATAAGATGGCTGAGTGTTTTCATAGATGCCTCTGCATCTTCTAATCTATTCCACTGATCCTCAGGTCTATTTTGTTGCCAATACCATGTTGATTTTATCACAGTGGCTTTGTAGTATAATTTCAAGTACGGAATTGTGATGCCTCCTGCCTTGTCTTTATTGGCCAAGATTGCCTTTGCTATTCTACATCATTTGTGGTTCCAAATAAATTTTAGGATTGATTTCTCGATATCTGGGAGGTATGTTGGTGGCAGTGTGATAGGGACTGCATTAAATCTGTACAGCAATTTTGGGAGTATGGCCATCTACACGATGTTGATTCTTCCTATCCAAGAGCATGGAATATCTTTCCATTTTCTGAAATCCTCTATAATCTCTTTTCTTAGGGTGTTGTAATTTTCCATGAAAAGATCTTTGACTTCCTTGGTTAAGTGAATCCCAAGATATTTCATTTTCCATAGTGCTATTGTAAAAGGTATTGTTTCTATTGTTTCCCTTTCAGTGTGCTTGTTATCTGTGTAGAGGAATGCTATTGACTTTTGAGTATTGATTTTGTATCCTGCTATGCTACTGAATTTCCACATCAGTTCTAGTAGTTTTTTGGTGGAATTTTTGGGGTTTTCCAAGTAAAGTATCATGTCATCTGCAAATAGTGATAATTTAACTTCTTCTTTACCTATTCTTATTCCCTTTATTTCTCCCTCTTTTCTAATGGCTGTTGCTAAGGATTCCAAGACTATATTGAATAGGAGGGGCGATAGGGGACATCCTTGTCTTGTACCTGATTTAAGAGTAAAAGATTTCAGTTTTTCCCCATTTAGGATTATATGAGCTTTTGGGTTGTCATAGATGGCTTTTATCAAGTTAAGATAGAGTCCATCTATTCCAATTTTCTGTGGGACCTTGAACATGAATGAGTGTTGGACTTTGTCAAAGGCTTTCTCTGCATCAATTGAGATGA
>PVKA01005066.1:0-70479 GCA_004027165.1 Ctenomys sociabilis
TTTTTTTTTTTTTTTTTTTTTTTTTTGTCTTTTTGAGACAGGGTCTCACTATGCAGTTCAGGCTTGCCTTAAGCTCACTTTGTAGCTCAGGCTGGTCTTGAACTCACAACAATCCTCCTGCCTCAACCTCCCGAGTGCTGGGATTACAAGCATGCACCACCACACCCGGCTTGCAATAGAGTACATATGTTTTTAATATGTATTGCGTAGGCTTTCTCATCGAGTGAGGGCTAGAGACGGGTTGGCATTCTTATGTTCTTGATAATAGCTCTAGAAAAGCAATGGACATGCTAAATGTCTCTGAGCTCTAGACTTAGAAATCTGTACAACATCCTACTGCCATGTGTATTGGTCATGAACTATAACAAAGGCTGTCTAAAGCCACGGCAAGGAATTAAGTTCCATTTCTCAATGATAAATGTGGTGAAGTATTTAAGACTTTCAATACAGTGAAAGAAAGAACCTTCAAGGGACATTCACTGTAAATGGAGAAAACATCATTGCTTCTGGTTCTGTCATAATCTCACATTTGCGAAGAATGTGAGACCTAGTCAATGAAAGATCTCACCAAAAAGGATAGTAAATAGACATTGTTTTACAATAAATAAAAGAACAATTTACAAGCACTATCCTTAATACAAAATGGCAGATTATTATCTGAACAGCTATGCTCCTAAACAATGCAGCATACATATAACTGGATATTTTTCTACAAACTTTCTGAAAATGACATAGTGATTTCACTCTCTTTTCTACTTGAGATAATCTATTTAATTGTATGATGTATTTTTTTAATTGAAGAACAGGTAGCAATGAGACTGTTCCAAATCAAATCACTAGGAAAGATTCAAAAATTTATACATTGAGCCCCAGAGATCGGCCAGAGACAGCGCGGCCGACTCTGCCATCCGCCTCCATCCCGCCCCCACCCTCCCAGCTCGAGACTTCCCGAGACAGGGAGACCCACAGCCTGAAACAGCAGCTGACTCCAGCGGCCTCCTGGATCCCGCCCCAAGCTCTCCCAGCGAGTGGGAATTTCTATGACTCACCAGGCTTCCCAGATCAGTGAGAGTGTGGTGAGTCTCAGGGAGAGCCATTGGTTTCTTCCCTCGCGTGCTACCTGGATCCCTGCCCCCAAGCCTATCAAGTCAGTGACTGGCCTGAAACCTCATGACCCACTAACCAGCACCTCCTCAGTTCCCCTGCCCTAAAGCCCGCTGAACGAGTGGGAATTTCCCCGACTATCTGGGCAGCAAATCACAGTGAGTTTAGAACTCCAGGCCCGGCGTTTCCGAGAGACATTTCCCAGGGATTTCCTGCCCCCCCCCCCCCGTCTCCCATGGCCTGGTGAGAGCTCCAGGCTCACCGTGCCAGAGAAACATTTCCAGGTGATTACCGGTCCCACTGCACAGCCCAAGACCCAGTGCAGGTTGGCCTGGAGTGAGAACTCCAAGACTGCAACGCCGGAGGAACATTTCTTAGCAATCCTCGGTCCAACGCCATGGACTAAAACCCAGCACAGCCTGGCCTGTGAGTGAGGGCTCCAGGCCCACTGCACCTGAGGGACCTTTCCCAGCCTTCTCGGGTTATGGCCTGTAGACCTGGACCCAGCAGAGTCTGGCCAACCCAGTACAGCCTACTCAGTGAATAAAATCATCCACTATCCTTTTGTGAGCCCAGAAGTGCCACCAAAGCCCAGGCCCGCCCACCTGAGGAATGACCTGCCTGACAAAGGAGGGCTGACCCTGGGAACCAACAGAGGGGAACCAAAAAAGCTGCAGCAAAAAAGAAACAGAACACAACAGCTAGATCCAGGATAGGCATACTTGGAAAATCTCAAACTTAATCAACTGCACCCAAATCTCATAACAAGAAAAGGTTATAACTGCACCAAAGCTATACACCAAAGGTCAAAGGTCAGTGCTATACAAAATGACAAAGAGAAGGGGAAAAATGCAATCCTAGACCTCAAGTCATTCAGGAAAGGCAGAGGACACTAGCTCAGCTGCAATGAATGAATTAACAGATACAGCAGCAAAGGAACAACAACAGAAAGCTACAGAGGAAATAAAACGAGAAGTAATTCCCCAAATTAAAAAAGAAGTATATGAATACATAGTATCTGAAATAAAGAATGAATTCCAGAAACATTGGGTGGAAAAACTATGCTCACCCATAACAAGTGCAGAGAGCACTATTATAGCTGATATATATGAATTAACAGCACCTGAGGCAAACAAACAACAGCAGAAAGATCATGAGGAACTCAAAGCAGAAATAAGTTCTGAAATCAAAAATGAACTTTTTGAAGTCATAGGATCTGAAATACAGAAACAAGCCCAGAAATATACAGAGGAAATCCAACTTGGAAGAAACACAGCACAAAAAGAATTAATAACTACCTCTAAAGAAGACATGGATAAAAAAAATTGAGGAGATCAGAAATATGATGGATTCCTTGAATGAGCAATACAGAAAAGAAATAGAACACATGAAACACAGTCAAAGAGATATAGAAGAACTAAAAATGTCAATCACGAGTCTACAAAACCGTCTGAGTGAAAGTGAAGACAGAGTTTAAGATCTTGAAGATGCCAGAGCAGCTAGTGAAAAGGTGAGAAAGGATCTCCTAAGAACAACGAGAATGCAGGAAAAAATAATCCATCACCTGCAAGACGATGCCAGGATAAACAATGTGAGAATAATTGGTATCAATGAGAATGAAGGAGTCAATACAAATGACATAAAAAGAATTTGGGGAGAAATAATTGCAGAAAACCTCCCAAATATGAGAAAACAATCCAACATTCAGGTCACTGAAGAATACAGAACTCCAAATAACCTCAACCTAAGCAGAAACACACCGAGACATATAATAGTTAAGATTCCGGAAATCCAACATAAAAATACTATACAGAAAGCTGCTAGAGAGAAGAAAGTGCTCACATCCAGAGGAAAACCCATCAGAATTACAGCCGACTTCTCTACACAAACAATGAAGGCAAGGAGAGCATGGCGCAGAGTTCTTGCATGAAAACAAATTCCAGCCCAGACTACTATGCCCTGCAAAGCTCTCTTTCAAGTTTGATGGAGAAGTGAAGTACTTCCATGACAAAGAACAATGAAAGAATTTCATGATGACAAAGCCATCCGTTCACGGGCTACTGAAAGATGTTCTAGAGAGAGACCACAATGACCAGAACTCCATGAATGAGAATGGAAGGAACCCACTAAAGAGGACAGCCAATTAAACCCAGGTTACAAAGGAGTAAACAACACCAGGTAACTATCATGACAAACATAAGTCAGCACATTTAGATCACAACAATCAATGTAAAAGGACTTAATTCTCCAATTAAGAGAAATAGACTGGCACAGTGGATTAGGAAACAAAATCCAACAATATGCTGTATACAAGAAACACACTTAACTCAAAAGGACATTCATAGGCTCAAAGTCAAAGGATGAAAAACATGCCCCAGCACCTCAGAAAAAAGCAGGAGTAGCAATTCTGTTCTCAGACATTCTCAACATCAAACCAAGAAAGATCAAATGACACAAAGAAGGCCACTATATATTGGTCAGGGGAAAAATACAAGAGCAAGAAGTAACACTCATAAATATCTATGCACCAAACACAGGAGCACCTAACTATGTAAGACAAATCTTAAGGGACATGAAAAACTTCATGTCTAAGAACACAATCTTAACAGGAGATCTTCACACACCCTTATCTCAAAAAGATAGGTCAACCAGACAAAAAATTAGCAAGGAAGTTGCAGAACTGAACCAGAACTTGGAACAAATAGACTTGTTGGACATATACAGAGTGTTCCACCTAACCACAGATGAATACACGCTTTTTTCAGCTGCACATGGGTCATTTTCCAAAAGAGACCTCATACTAGTCCAGAGGTCATGCCTAAGTATATGCAAGAAAATAGAAATTATCCCATGCATACTATCTGACCACAATGCAATGAAATTGGAAATAAATGACAAGAAAAGCCCCCTAAATTCATGGAAACTAAACAACACCCTACTCAGCAATCAATGCATTGCAGAAGAAATTCAACAAGAAATTCAACAATATCTACAATTCAATGAAAATTCAAGTACAACTTACTGGAATTTATGGGATGCGATGAAAGCAGTTCATAGAGGGAAAATAATAGCTATGAACTCACACATTAGGAAAACAGAAAGGGAACAAATTAGCACCTTAATGTTGTATCTCTGACAACTAGAAAAAGAAGAGCAAACAAAACCCAGAGCGCAAAGACGGGAAGAAATCATAAAGATCAGAGCAGAAATTAACTCAAATGAGATGAAAAAAGCAGTTAAAAGAATCCACAAATCAAAAAGTTGGTTCTTTGAAAAACTAAATAAATTCGATAAGCCTCTTGCCCACCTCATCAAAAAGAGGCAAAAGAAAATTCAAGTACAAGCGATAAGGAATGAAAAGGGTGAAATCACAAACCCAGTGGAAATTCAGAATAATATCAATAGTTACTTCAAGAATCTTTATGCTCACAGAATAGAAGACACAGAAGAAATGGACAATTCCTTGAAAAGTACAAATTACCGAAACTGAATCAAAAAGATATAATAATCCTTAATAAGCCAATAATAGCCAACGAAATACAAAATGTAATAAAAAGCCTACTGACAAAGAAAAGTCCAGGTCCTGATGGATTCACAGATGAATTCTACATGGAATTTATAAAAGATATAATCCCCACACTTCACAAACTCTTCCACAAAGTTGAAAAGGAAAAAGTCCTCCCAAAATCATTTATGGAGGCAAGTAAAATACTGATTCCAAAACCAGGGAAAAACACATCCAAAAAGGAGAACTACAGGCAAATCTCCCTCATGAACATAGATGCAAAAATACTCAACAAAATCCTAGCAAATACAATGCAGCAAATCATCAAGAAGATCATACACCATGACCAGGTAGGATTCATCCCAGGGATGCAAGAATGGTTCAGTATTCGAAAATCTATAAATGTAATGCACTATATTAATAGACTGAAATCTAAAAACCATATGATCATCTCAATTGATGCAGAGAAAGCCTTTGACAAAGTCCAACACTCATTCATGTTCAAGGTCCTAGAGAAAATTGGAATAGATGGACTCTATCTTAGCTTGATAAAGCCATCTATGACAACCCAAAAGCTCATATAATCCTAAATGGGGAAAACCTGAAGTCTTTTACTCCTAAATCAGGTACAAGACAAAGATGTCCTCTATCGGCCTTCCTATTCAATGTAGTCTTGGAATCCTTAGCAACAGCCATTAGAAAAGAGGGAGAAATAAAGGGAATATGAATAGGCAAAGAAGAAGTTAAATTATCACTATTTGCAGATGACATGATACTTTACTTGGAAGAGTCAAAAAAAAAAAAGATCTTTTCAAGGAAAATTACAACACCCTAAGAAAAGAGATTATAAAGGATTTCAGAAAATGGAAAGATATTCCACGCTGCTGGATAGGAAGAGCCAACATCATAATGATGGCTATACTCCCAAAATTGCTGTACCGATTTAATGCAATCCCTATCAAACTGCCACCAACATACCTCCCAGATATAGAGAAATCAATCCTAAAATTTATTTGGAACCACAAACGACCTAGAATAGCAAAGGCAATCTTGGCCAATAAAGACAAAACAGGAGGCATCACAATTCCTGAATTGAAATTATACTACAATGCCACTGTGATAAAATCAATATGGTATTGGCAAAAAAACAGATTTGAGGATCAGTGGAATAGATTAGAAGACACAGAGGCATCTACAAAAACACTCAGCCATCTGATCTTCGAAAAAGGGGCTACACAAGCTCACTGGAAGCCATTCGTGAAATGCAAATAAAAACAACACTGAGATATCATCTCACTCCAGATAGAATGGCTATCATAAGGAAGTCAACCAACAACAAATGTTGGAGAGGTTGTGGGGAAAAGGGAACACTTCTCTACTGCTGGTAGGAATGTAGACTGTACAACCATTGTGAAGTTCAGTGTGGAGACTCCTCAAAAGAGTAGGACTAGAAATCCCATTCAAGCCGGCCATCCCCCTACTGGAAATTATCCCAAAGGATCTTGAAACATTGTATCATAGAGATATATGTGTACCTATGTTTATAGCAGCGCAATGTGTGATAGCAAAAACTTGAAAGCAACCAAGATGTCCATCACATGAAGAATGGTTGAAAAAGATGTGGTATTTCTATATAATGGAGTTTTACTCAGCTATTAAGAATGATAAGTTTGAAGCATTTATACTGAAGTGGATGCCACTTGAAGATATACTCATAAGTGAAGTAAAGCAGACACACATTGTAAATATCGTATAGTCTCCCTAGTATAACAAGCAAAAAGCAGAAATACAAAAGGAAACGTCCAACAAGTAAAATCAATTGAGTCAGATAAGGCAAAGTGAATGGCATATGCTGAAGGATACTAATCAGCTTTTCTTCTGGATGGTTAACAACCTAAGTTCACAAGTCAGAGTTGGAGAAATAGAAGAGCCAAAAGGCCAGCCAACGTTTTGGCTCTAGCTTTTCAAGGTCAGCGAAGATTCAGGATATAGGAGAACTTGTACTGCAACATCATGAAACTCAGGTGAGCTCCAAATTTTCTGAACGATGTGATTATGGAGCCACAGAGGAAAGAGACTGAAGTTCTATAATGTGCCTGGGGAGAGTCACATGAAGAGAAAACTTTCTCTCAAGCTCTCACGGAGAGCAAACTGGTCAAGCATTGCCCGTGACTCATCCACATGGATGACACAGACAAAGGATCTACAGAATAATGTACAGGACTACAAGATAAACCCTGAGAGGACTTCACTGACCTCATAGGAAATATAAAGTTCATGTGTTGGTATATAAGTCTTGATCTATCTAGGTCTTAACCATCCAGCAGAAAAGTATAAAAATGAAGTATACATCATGGGGCCATAATATTAAGCTGAGCTGTAAATGGCTATGGTCGACTTCTTTGAATAACTCACTACTGTTGTGGAATGCTGGACTGTGTTGGATTGTGATGTTGAGTTCAAGCACCTAAGTTAGTTGAATGTCAATGGAGTGCCCACCTTTCACAGGTGTAGACAAAGGAAGGGGTGTAGAAAGAAAAAATCATGATGTGTGTGTATAGACAGTACAGTTGGGACAGATAACGCTATGCTTCTATATAATCCTATGAGAGGCAAGATCTGCACTAATGGTGGTTGGACAGGATATTATGTTGGCTTCTAGTACTATGGTCATCCACTAGGAAAATAATTATTGAATTTTTGATATAATTTAGGTATAAAAAATAAGATAAGTAAGCAGCTACACTCTTAATTTACTGATAAGAGACATCCACTAAAATAATATCTGTAAATATAATATCATGTATGCACCTTGTAAGATACCAAAACATCATGAAAACAGTTTGCAATGCATTAATTTATCGAATCTGTCTTGTTAAATTGTCTTGAAACTGTCTGATTGGTATTTGTACTTCAATAAATTAAAAAAAAATAAAAAAAATATGCATTGCACACAGTTTTTGTATTGGCTTTCTGTATCACAAGGTGCATACATGATACTCCATGCACAAGTACCATTAGAGCAGATGCTTCTGATCAATGAATTAAGAGAATGTAGCTATGTACCTATTTTTTTCCAAAGCTGAATTATAATACAGTTTCAATAACTAATGCTTTTTTATATTGTAATCTTCCCAGTGGTTATCCATTGCACAAAGCAGACAGGATATTCTGTCCAAACAGCACTAGTAGATATATTTATTTTCGTACAACTACGCCAAAGCACTGCATATCTATCCTAATTTTATTGTTTATACAAACACAGAATGGTTCTTCTTCTGCATCACCCTCTTCTGTTTAGTCTTGTCAAAGATGGGTGTCCCATTGTCATTCAATTATTATAGGTGCTTGAATTCAGCAAAATGATGCAACACAGTCCAGCAGTCCATAATAATAGTGGGTTAATAATGTGAAGAAATTATTGACTAGAGCCATTTACAGCTCAGCTTATTATTATGGCCTTATTTTATACGCTTCATTTTTATTCTTTTGTACTGGACAGTTAAGATAAAGCTAAAGCAAGACTTATGAAACAAAAAATGTAACTTTTCTATCTGATGTGGTCAGTCAACTACCCTTGGGGTTTATCCTGTAACCCCGTACCTCACTTTGTAGATCCTTTGTCAGTGTCAGCCATGTGGATGAGACACAGCCATTTCTTGACCAATTTGCTCTCTGGGAAAGCCTGAAAGAAAGTTTTCTCTCCATGTGACTCTCCTCATGCACACTATGGATAATCACTCACCTCCCTCTATGGCTCCACAATCTTCTTGATAAGAAAATTTGGGGCACAAGTGAATTCCATGATGTTATTGTAGAGGTTATCCTATGTCCTGTGTCCTAAGTCTTTACTGACCTTGAAAGGCTAGAGCCAAAATGTTGGCAGACCTTGCAGTCTTTCCATTTCTGCAATTTGTGATCTGCAAAATTAGATTGTTAATAGTCCCAAAGAGAAGATGATTATAACCCTTTAACATACGCAGTACAGTTTACCCTAACTGCCTCACTAAAATCCTTTTAATTGTTGTTCTATGTTTCTATCTGTATTTCTTCTTTTGATTTCTTAAACTACGGAGACTATGAGATATTTGTACATGTGTCTGCTTTATTTCACTTCGGAGTGTACGATCAAGTGGCACCTACTTAAATATAAATGCTTCAAGTTTATCATTTTTTATAACTGATAAATACTCCATAGTATAGAAATACCATACCTCTTTTCAACAACTCCTCATGTGATGGGCATCTTGGTTGCTTCCATGACTTGCCTATCACAAAATGTGCTGCTATAAAAATAGGTACACATATATCACTATGATATGATGTTTTCAATTCCTCCAGGAAAATTTCCATTAGGGGGATAGCTGGCTTGAGTGGGATTTCCAGTCCTACTATATGAAGGAGTCTCCACACTGATATCCACAATGGTTGCACCTGTCTACATTCCAACCAGCAATGGAGAATTGTTCCCTTTTCCAGACATCGTCTCCAACATTTGTTTTAGGTTAAATTCTTTATGATAGCCATTCTTCATGCAGTGAGATGATATCTCAGTGTTGTTTTAAATTGCATTTCACAGATAACTAGGGATGTGGAGCATGTTTTCATATATTTATTTGCTTCTTTAATTTCGTCCTCTGAGAAGTTGGTATTCATGTCTAATCCCCGTTTCTGGATTGGGTCTTTAAATTTGAGGTCCCTAATGTATCTTAGTTCTTTATAAACTTGAGAGAGCATCCCTTTGTCTCAGTGCTTATTATTTAAGAGTTTTTCGAAATGTATGTGTTGTCTTTTCACTTTGTTAACAATTTCTTTTGATGTGCAAAAACTTCTCAAGAAATATAGATCCCAGTTGTTGTCTTCAAATGTTTCCCATGTGAATACATGTTTGTTCACGAACTCTATGCTTAATCCTATGTTTTCAAGAGCTCCTCATACTTACTCTTCCAGGGGATTGAGTGTTTCTGTTTTAATATTTAAATATTTAATCCATTTTGACTTTATTTTAGTGCATGGTGATAGACCTGGGTCACATTTCAGTTTTTAGGATGTAGAAAGCCAGTTTTTCCCTTACCATTTGTTAAAGAGGCTATCTTTCTTCCAGTAAGCATGTTTGGCCCCTTTGTCAAAGATCAGGTGAGTGAATATGTTTCTAGAATTGTCTGCATCTTATAATATATTCCATTTGTCCTCAGGTCTATTTTGTTGCCAGTACCATGCTGATTTTATCACAGTACATTTGTAGCATAATTTCAATTCAGGAATGGTGATGGCTCCTGCCTTGTCTTTGTTGGCTAGGATTGCTATCCTAAGTCTTTTCTGGATCCAAATAAATTTTAGGAACGATTTCTCTATTTCAGGGAGGTATGTTGCTGGCAGTTTGATAGGGATTGCATTAAATCTGTAAAATAATTTTAGAGGATGGCCATCTTCACAATGTTGGTTCTTCCTATCTAGGAGCATAGAATATATTTCCATTTTCTGAAGTCCTCTAAGATCTCTTTTCTTAGAGTACTGTAATTTTCCATGAAAAGATCTTTGATTTCCTTGGTTAAGTGAATTCCAAGGTATTTCATTTTCCTCATTGCTATTGTAAAAGGTATTGTTTCTATAGTTTCCCTCACAGTGTGTTTGTTATCTATGTAGAGGAATGCTATTGACTTTTGAGTATTGACTTTGTATCTTGCTATGCTACCGAATTTTTGTATGAATTCTAGTACCTTTTTGGTGGAGTTTTTTGACTCTTCCAAGTAAAGTATCATGTCATCTGAAAATAGTGATAATTTAATTCCTTTTTACCAATTCTTATTTTTTTATTTCTTCCTCTTGTTTAATGGCTATAGCTAATGATTCCAAATTTATATTGAATAGGAGGGGTGATAGAGGACATCTGTGTCTTGAACCAGGTCTAAGAGTAAAAGATTTCACATTTTCTGTGTTCAGAATTATATTACCCATTGTGTTGTCCAGGATGGATTTTATTAAATTGAGTTAAAGGCATTCTATTCCAATTTTCTTTAAGACCTTGAACATGAATGTGTTTTGGACTTTGTCAAAAAATTTTCTGCATCAGTTGAGATGATCATGTGGTTTTTAGATTTCAGTCTATTAATATAGTGTGTTACCTTTATCGATTTTCAAATATTGAACCATCCTTGCATCCCTGGGATGAATCCTACTTGGTCATGGTGTATGAACTTCTTGATGGTTTGCTGTATTTTATTTGCTTGGATATTAATGAGGATTTTTGTTGTATGTTCAAGAGGGAGATTTTCCTGTAGTTCTGCTTTTCAGTTGTGTCTTTTCCTGGTTTTGGAAGCTGTATAATACTTGCCCCCACAAATGATTTTGCGAGGACTGCTTCCTTTGCAATTTTATTGAAGAGTTTGAGGCGTGTATTTATTTGTCTTCTATAAGTTTCCTGTAGAAGTCAGCTGTGAATCCATCAGGACCTAGACTTTTCTTTTTCAGCAGGGCTGAAAAGGAGGCTATTGAGAGTTGTTCTATCTGAGTTTTCAGTTTTGGTAATTTGTACCATTTGAGGAATTTGTCCATTTCTTCTGTATCTTCTATTCTGTCAGCACAAAGATTCTTGAAGTAGCTATTGATAATCTTCTGAATTTCACTGGGTTTGTGGTGATTTCAACTTTTTCTTTTCTTATTGCTTGTATTTGAATTTTTCTTTCCTCTTCTTCATGAGGTTAGTGAGGAGCTTCTAGATTTTGTTTAGTCTTTTGAAGAACCAGCTTTTTGTTCGTTGATTCTTTGAACTCTTTTCTTTATCTCAATTGCATTAATTACTGTTCTAATCTTTACAATTTCTTCCTGTCCTTGGGCTCTGGGTTTGGTTTGCTATTCTTTTTCTATATGTCAGAGGTGCAACATTGCAGTGTTTATTTCTTCCCATTCTGTTTTCCTAATGTGTGAGTTCATACTATGAATTTCCCATTGAGAAGTGCTTTTATTGCATCCCATAAATTCCTGTAAGTTGAGGTTGAATAGTCATTTATCTGTAGACATTGTTGAACTTCTTGTTTAATTAGCCTGTGACCCATTGATTACTTAGTAGGGTATTGTTTAATTTCTATGCATTTACCAGGTTTTTCTTTTTTCTTTTGTGGTTCATTTCCAGTTTCATTTTGCTGTGGTTGGTAGTATGCATGGGAAATTTTCTATTTTCTTGCATATACTTAAGATTGACCTGTGGACTAGTATTTGGTGTATTTTAGAAAATGACCCATGTGCAGCTGACAACACTGTATTCAGCTGTGTTTGAGAGGAACAGTCTGTATATATCCACTTGGTCACTTTGTTCCAAGCTCTAGTTTAGTTCTGCTACTTCCTTTGTAATTTATTGTCTAATAAACCTATCTTTTGAGATAAGGTGTTAAGGTCTCCTGTTAAGATTGTGGTCTTGGATATTAGATTTTTCATGTCCATTAAGATTTTTCTTATACACTTCGGTGCTCCTATGTTTCCTGTATACATATTTACTAGTGTTACATCTTCCTCTTGAATTTTTCTCTTAACCAATATACGGTGGCCTTGTTTATTTTGTTTGGTCATTCTTGGTTTGAACTTGAGACTGTCTGAGAACAGAATTGCTACTCCTGTTTTTTTCTGAGGTGCTGAGTCATGTAGTATTGTTTTCCATTCTTTGATTTTAAGCCTATGAATGTCATATTGAGTTAAGTGTGTTTCTTGTATACAGTATATTGTTGGGTTTTGTTTTTAATCCACTGTGTCGATCTCTTTATTTTAATTGATTAATTGAGTTCATTTTCATTGATGGTTATAACTGAAGTGTGTTGACTTATGATTGTCATGTTATTTACCTGCTGTTGTTTACTCCTTTTTGTTCTGCGTTTTTTAATTGTCTGCCCTGTTTAGTGGGTTCCTTCTATTCTCATCCATGGAGTTCTGTTCATTGTGGTCTCTCTCTAGAAAATCTTTCATTATCCTGTATAGGGATGGCTTTGTCATCATGAAATTCTTTCATTGTTCTTAGTCGTGGAAATATTTCACTTCTCCATCAAACTTGAAAGAGAGCTTTGCCAGGTATAGTAGTCTGGGCTGGAATTTGTTTTTACACAGGACTTGAAGAACTCTGCTCCATGCTCTCCTTGCCTTCATTGTTTGTGTAAAGGAGTCGGCTGTAATTCTGATGGGTTTTCCTTTGAATCTGATATGCTTCTGTTCTCTACCAGTTTTAGTATATTATTCTTGTGTTGGATTTCTGGGATCTTGACTATTGTATGTCTAGGTGTATTTTTAATAGGGTTGAAGTTATTTGGTGTTCTATATGCTTCAGTTTCCTGAGTGTCAGATTGTTTCCTCATGCTTGCTAAGTTTTCTGCGATTACTTCTGCCCATATTCTTTTTATATCATTTGTATTGACTCCTTCATTCTCATTGATGCCAATTAGTCTCATATTCATCTTGGCATCATCTTGCAGGTAAAGGATTATTTTTTCCTGCATCCCCATTGTTTTTAAGAGATTCTTTGTCACCTTTTCACAAGCTGCACCAGCGTCATGAAGATATGAAACTGTGTCTTCACTTTTACTCAAATGGTTTTGTAGACGCATGGTGGAGATCTTAAATTCTTTATTTTTTTTACTCTACTTCATGTGCTCTATTTCTTTCCTGTATTGCTCATTCCAGGGATCTGTCATATTTCTGATCTCCTGTATCTTTTTTTTAAATCAATATCTTCTTTAGAATTAGCTATTAATACTTTTACTGCAGAGTTTTTTCCAAATTGGGGTTCCTCTATGCATTTCTGCAATTGCTTCTCTACTTCAGATTCTATGATTTGAAAGATTTCTTTTTTTATTTCAGAAATTATTTTTGCTTTGAATTCTTCCTTATATTTCTGCTGTTGTTTCTTTCTTTGCAACACTGTTATTTCATATGTTTTAGCTGGAATAGTGTTCTCTGCACTTTTTATGGGTGGCATTGGGTTTCCCCCATAAGTTTCTGGATTTCTTTCATTACTTCAGATACTATGTATTCAAAAATTTCTTTTTAGTTCAGGCATTAATTCTGGTCTGAGTTCCTCTATATCTTTGTGCTGTTGTTTCTTTCCTTACACCTCTGTTAATTCATTCATTTCTGCTGAGCTGGTATCCTCTGCACTTATTTGCTGGCTGAAGGCCTGAAATTGCATTTTTCTCCTTGTCTCTCTCATTTTGTATAGCACTTACCTGTGACCTTTGGTGTAGAGCTTTGGTGCAGTTATGATCTTAGTGTGTAATGAGATTCAGGTGTCAGTCTATTAAGTTTGAGATTGCCCAGTTATGCCTGGCCTGGATTTAGCAGTTATGTTCAGTTCCTTTTTGCTGCTCCCCTTCTGGTACAAAGGTGAGCCTCTGGTTCCCCTCAGTTGTATCCCTGACTCCGGGAGCACAGGGGAGCACAGAAGCTCTCCCACACACTCTCCTGCCTGGGCGTGGGTGGACCACGTGCAGGAAGGGTCACAATACTTCTGACTCTTTTGTTGGGCTTGGGGGTAAGGTGATGATCTATTTTTTTAAACATAATATTTTCCTTGAATATTCTAACCAAAACACCCATATGTGTAAATTCACTTATACAGGTATCCACATTTTTCAGGAAGGAACAAAATATTTTCAGTGACTTTTTCAGTGGCTTTTAAATTAAAGGCAATGATGACATATTTGACTAGAAATTCGTGGAAATACCTGACTGACCATCCAATGAAAACTACTTATTAAGGACCAAGAATTAATGAGAAAGAAATGGAAATACAATAGTTATAAGGAAAGTGGTAGTGTGCATTTGACGTTTATAATGTATTAGCTGTTAATTTTTCCTTTTCTATATGTTGCTCTAATAAGATTTGTCAGCCTGCTGCTCAATTTATCTTTCTGCACATTTCTCTTGCAGATGACAGATCGCTGCATATTATAAGCCAAATTTTCAAATAAAATTAAGAGACTTGCTCCCAGCAATAGATGCATATGAACAATGGCCTTTATATAATTATAGCCATGACATCTATACTACAATTCTTTCAATAATATTTTTATAAATAGCAGTAGAGTACTGTATAAATGGTTGTTAGATTTTGTTATTGTGTGATTATAGATAAAAGTAATGCCCTTTTTATGCTTAAATTTTCATTGATTTTATCTCTTAATGCAAAACTTATTCCTCTTGTTTCAACTACACCTCGGTGCCTTTTCCTTCCAGTTTGTTTCTCTTGGATTCTGTCTTATTTGCTTTTGTTTACACTGATGTATTGTTATGACAAAGACAAAAAGAGATGGCACACAGCAGCTTTTATGTAGTACCTATGCAGTGAATTTGAAATATATATTTGAATTAATGTCTATTTAGGATGCAGTCCAAGGTAGTATGTTTCTCAATAGATCTACATTTAATGCAGCTAAAACAAATGGGCTAGAGAAACATCATGATTTACATTTTAAAAGCTCAAAATTATGTGCATCAGAGTTCTCCAGAAAAATATTGAAATAGAATATATGACACATGATGGAAAGAAAGAAAGAGAGAGAGAAAGAGAGAGAAGACATAAGAGAAGATTTTTCTGTATATTTGCTCATCTGATTACAGATAGTTAGGTACCATTATTTGCTACATTCTTGGACACATTTGAAAGCCAGAATGCCAGCACACTTTTTTTTTTTTTTTTTTTTTTTTTTTTTTTTAAAATTTGGGTAATTTTTTTTTTGGTTTTTTTTTTTTTTTTTTTTTTTTTTTTTTTTTTTTTTTTTTTTTTTTTTTTTTTTTTTTTTTTTTTTTTTTTTTGTTTTTTTTTTTTTTGTTTTGTTTTGTTTTTTTTTTCCATTTATTTTTATTTAGGCCATGGATGTCTCAGCTCAAATGGAGAAGAAATGTGCCCTTCGCTACCAGCAAAATATTAGAAGGTGTTGACTCATTCATGAGGACAGATATTTATTTAATCTACTGATTCAACACTAGTCTCTTCTGGAACCACTCTCACAGCCATAAGCAAAATTAATCCAGGTATCCTTGGGTTTATTCCAGTTAAAATATTTAAACATCTTAAAGACATGTTTCTTTTCCATGGATGATTGGATCCTTGTCAGTCAGGGTCACAGAGATTTATATCCTCGTACATCACTGTCTCCTATTTTATTTTAAATCTTTTTATTTATTTACTCAGTACAGGGTGTTGCTATGCAGCTCAGACTAATACTGGTCCTCCTATCTTAGCCTCTCCAGTGCTGTGTTTACACCTCCTGGGTGCACGACCACACCTGGTTTCAGTGACTTGCACAGCACTCCCAGGGTTCTGAGGGAAGGCATGGCAAGTGGTACTGAGAATCAAACTAGGTCCCAACTCTTGTAAGGCAGACACTTAGAGTGCTGGACTCTGCCCGGCCACTAACTCCTATTTTAGATATCAAACTCCTATCTCTTCTTCCTTTTTATTTCCTTTCAACTAAACACACTACCCTAAATGTTAGAAAGTAGCACAGTTTTTTTAACTATGTAATGATTTGTCATTCTGCAAGAAACATACATGGGCACAAAATTTAATTTTTCAGTGACTATAAGCACATTAACTTTTTTTAATGAAAATTACAAAAATGCTCACTATTAATTCAAACATTCTCTTCATACCTGGACTTGCAACATCTTCTTGGAAAGTTCTTCTATATAAATTCTCAAATGAAAACCAACAAATGTAAAAATCTTAGTATTACTAATTTTATATGAAGATGTTAATAGAATATAATTTAAGTAATATAGACATATAATGTGCATTTTCATCAATTTTATATATTATTTTACAAATATATTGAATGACGAAGATGCAATTTTATGTATACTAAAATAAAATGACAAACAAGCAATTTCATTCTTTTAACTCTTGCCTGTTATAAACTAAAATTATTTCTACCTTACAAAATTAACATTAATTAGTTCTCATCACTTATGAACTTTTCTTATCACTGCTAAGTCTGCTTATGCATAATTCACTTAAAAATTACTTGTTAAGGAATCCTCATACTCATCAGACATGTAAATACCAAAATATCAACCCTAACATTAAATATATTTAAGAATATATTTAATATAGTTGTATCTTATTTCAGGTAAGTTTTAGGTTATATTTCAATGGTGTGAAATAAAATAGACAAATGTGTTGATGTTGCAGTCAAGTCAAAATACAAACAAGGTTAGGAGCAAATAACCTCTTACATGGATCCACTGAATTCATTTGCTAGTTGTAAATATTGCTGAAGGAAAATAATCACTTGATAATGATCCAATGAGAAAACCTTTAAAAATATTTATTCTTGGTAGGAAATCCAAAATTATTGCAGAGAGACATATTTTTAAAACACTGTTAATTAATTTAGGAGATGAATTTATCCTTATGTTGTATTTATTGTCCCCTGAAATAGATACCCCAACATCTTTGTTTGGGAAATACAATCTATACTACTTGTTTTGGGCACTATGCTGGGTTATCAGGTGCAGACATGATAAATTTAGAATATGGCTTTTTCATTTTAAGAGATATAGCATGACAGTACTTTCCCAGAAAACAATGAGCAAATGTTAGCCAACACAGTTTATTTAGTGCTCCTCTGAGGCCCAGGGGAATATTCATGATAATCAGAAGAGATTTTGAGACAATATTAAGTGAGAAGACCAACTAGGATCGCTTTTTTAAAGTCCAGATTTCTCACCCATTATCTAAGAGATATTGAATCAGAATTGAGGGGTCTTGGAAGGTTGGGAGTGAACCTGGGTTCCTTTTCTCATGGCCATTAGAACACAGGATCACTAAGGAAGAAAAATCTTCCATACTTCAATCTATCTTCTACACACAGAGTCCGTTAGCTTAAATCTAATAGATGAAAATTTAACTACTAAATGTCATACATATAAAACATAAGATACAACAGGTCACTTTTACTTGAGGGACTAATTTGATACCAGCTAGTCTGACTCCAGACTCATGACTGTTAGCCATTGAGCAACTAGTAGATTTATAGTATGTAGAAGTGAAATAATTTATTTTGTTTTTTGTGAAGCAGTCATCTCTAAAATAGAGTTGTCCATTGCAGGAAGAGCATCTCTGTTTTTCTAAGAATTTTATGTCTAGCTGATGAGGCTTACTGGTAAAGCCAAATATCTCCAAAGATAATTTTTGAATACTGTTTTCTCTTGAGAAAACAGTGGGTACTGGCTTGCCTTTCAGAATTTTTTGGAACAATGGTTTATAGTAGTCCAGTTCTCTGCCAACACATTTTCTTATATGGCCAGTTCTTCTCAAGCAGTGTGAAAGACCTGTAAGGCAAAATGAAAATGATTATGTTTCAAGTAATCAACTGTACTATCAGGACATTTAAAAATCTTGCTTCTCTGGATAAAGAATTTATATCTACATTTATAATGTGGTCAAGGTCATAAAAGAGAAGAAAATCTGTAAAACGAAATGACAATGTTATCTTTCTATGTTTTGACAAAGGTCATCAGAAGAGAAATGTGTCAATTAATTTTCTGTAGATACTTATCTTTATCTCTTTTCTTACACAAAAATAGTTAATAAAGATTACATCTTTGATAAAAGTAAGTAATATTGTAAAGCAGAATTTTGAAACCAATGTAGAACTTTGATTGTCAGGGTAATGGAGAAGGCCTATACATGAATTATTCAAAGACTTGTATAATCAGAACAGCATTGTAAGTAACCCCAGAATGTGCAAATTAGGCAATTACTCATAATAATTTATTAACATTTTAATTTTTCAGAGCTCACTGTGACATTTTCCATAGCTTTGCTTAAGTATAGCATAGAATATTGCAATTAGATCTAGTTCCACAGTTCACTAACATAAAGTTGGTTGAATAAGAATAAGCCTATAAGTTATACCATATAAATAAAAATAAATACTATTGATTGTTCTGCAAATGTGGCTTGTGTCTGATGAGATGAAATTATCAATCTTAATTTCTTGAAATCTTGTGAACTTCTCCACCAGTGTTGCAATAATCATCCACTGGAGAGAAGAGTCTATGATAACATACCCACCCACCTTCAATATATGATATACAAACATATTTAATATATGATTGGAATTAAATTTTTATAGTTAGGATAGATATACATCTACTTTCTCTTAATTCAGAAGAGAAAAAAATTTGTCCTAATAGTGTTTGACCAGGATATCATGTCTACATTTGTACTATGAATAACCACTATGAAGACAACAATATGCAATGCATTAATTATTGTAACTGTCCTACTAACCTGTTTTTAAACTGTCTCAGTGCCATTTGTTTCTCAATAAAGCTAATAACGAAGAAAAAAGATTGTACTCACTTTCAAACTACTATCATATACTACTTTGACTGTTTAGCAAACAAATAATAAGAGATTAAACTAAGTCAGTTAGTAGGTCATTGAAAATGATTAGAAAGTATTGTGTGTAGGTGCTAGAAATTATTGAAAATATTTTGGGCAAAACAGTACCATGAAAGTTAGCAAAATCTTTAATATTAAATTAAATAGATTATTGCACAGCTGAACAATGTAGGAAATTCATGACAAGAGAGAATCAGAAGCAGAAGGGTGGCTCTTGGAAGAGAAAATCAGTTTAGTGTTTAATTAATTACATTCTAACTATCTATGTGAATTTTTCATGTATGTGGTCCCCCACAGGCTTTTGCAAATGATATTGGTACGGCATTTTGTAACAACACATAGCCACACAGAAGTTTTAACAAATAACTTCTGTGGCAACAAAGAGGCATAAACAAAATGTGATATAATAAGAAAAGAATCATTACAGAAATCTTCATTAACAAATAAGGTGAACATAGAAAAACATGAAATACACTAAATATTGAAATACAAAATAAATGAGGAAAATATGTTACCCTTATTTTGAAAAGGGAAGGGAAAATAAGTATGTGCATTAGTTTTCTATTGCTGGAATAACCATTTCCTATAATCTTGGTGAATGAAAAGCACCACACATGTATTGTTTTAGAATTCTGTGGAGTAAAAAATGTAGAGACCGGGTGTGATGGCACAGACCTGTAATCCCAGTGCTTGGGAGGCTGAAAACAGGATGATCTACAAGTCTGATCTGTGTAGTGAGACACTGTAGAACCCGTAGATCCTGTAGACCCAGTCTGAAATACATTTTTTTAAAAATGCAAACTTGATGTCTTTGGGCAAAAATAAAGGCATTGGATGGATTGCATTTCTTTCCAAAAATGCTAGGATAGCTCCATCTCTTCCCTTTTCACCTGAGATCAGAGATTTACATGACTAGACTTGTGCTTTCTATGTTCATCTTCAAAGCTAGCAGTGCTGTGCTGCTGTGATGGTCCCCTCGCTGTCCTATCTCCTTTTGTCTGGAGCTGAGAATATCCTCCACTTTTAAGGACCCACATGATTAGACTGAATCTGGTTGAAAAATACAGAATAAGCTTCCCTTCTCAGGGCCTGTGATCAAATTACATGTGAAAAGTATGTTTTTTCCATAAAATATATCATATTCACAAACTCTAAGTAGCAGAACACCTTGGGAGGCTGTTACTCTGGTTATATTTTTCAAGAAGGAAGATCATTAGTATAAATTTAAGAGCATGGAGTTGTGGGCAGTACCATAAAATCTTGCAGAGAGAAAAAATAATGACTTGTTTCTACTATTTTTCATTCATCAATGATGGCAGTATTAATATATTTACTAATTCTGATAAACAAGTAGGAAACAGGTTTAAGTACAGTGTGAAGGATGCATGAACAACATTAGGAATAATAAGCATAGGAATTGATAAAACTAGAAGAGATTTATCCAAAGATAGCCTCTATCAAGATGTCTGTGTATGTGTGTGTGTGTGTGTGTGTGTGTGTGTGTGCACGTGCACACGTGCGCCAGGTGGGGTTTTACCAGAGGAACAGGTATAACTTAAGGAAAAGATATAACACAAGATGTACAAATGTATAAGAATCACAAGATTGGCTTATGATGATCAACCACAGAGTCAGATGAGGAAGCGTGCAGAGGGCTTCTGCACACTGGAAACTGAAGGGTTCAACACACTGGAGCTCATATCATTGTGCCATGCAAGTTTGTATCAGGAAGCCAATGGGTCTGCGATGGAAGGCTTATAGATCTATGAAGGAGGACTGATGAGTCTGCTGCACAAGGCTGAACGATCCAAGGCAAAGGCCAAAGAATCTGTCCTGGAGACAACATCCCAGCTGACTGTGAAGACCTGAGCTCCTCCAGAAATGGAAGCAAAATCCTTTCTCAAGTTTCTTTATATATGCTTTAAGTTCTGAGCTACTCTAGGGAAGGGGTGCAGAACTACATGATGTCCATGTCCTCCACTTGCACAGAATGGGAATGTTTACAAAGTAAGAACTCTGACTCTCTGCTGAGTTACTTAAACTTCTAAACTTCTCAAGTTGACCCAATGTATGAGCCACTACAGTGCATTAACCACTATAATGTACATATATATATTAACTGGAATTGAACTCAGGACCCACTTGTGTAGCTGAGGTATATCCTCAAACCTAGAATAAATTTTTAAAAAGCCATTCAGAGCAGGAAACATGAAACATAAAGTTTAAATTCTTCCTAAAAGTTGTAGCTTCATATCAGTAACAGCTGTTCTGCTGTTAGCTATTTGTGGTGTTATGAACCTCACTCCTTCAGGGACAAAGCTCTGCCTGCAGCAAGAGGTACAACATTCTTGGATGACGTGGGCTAGTTGTGTTTGAAGTTTGGTGTCCTTAAATACAAAGTTGCTCACACAGCAAAAACCAGTACAGAACACCTTTAACAGAGCATTTGAGGGAATGAAAAATTTCTGCTTGAGAAATGAGCATGATTAAGCATGATAGACTTAAATGTTTAGAAATTAAATGCTCAGAATAATTTCTTTCATGCTATATTGACTATTTCTTATTGTTCTCATAGCTTTGTTCTCACAAAGTTATGGTTGCAACAGAGGAGGTTTATTTTTTCCTACCATTTATTTCTTTGTTAGTTTTAGTAAATTCTACAAGGAGAAAAAAAATCACATGAGTTTGTTTAACATACAGAAAGCCATATATATTCTGTAAAGTGATTTCAGCCTCAGAAAAACATTAAAAGGGGGAAAATGCCATAATGTTAGGAATAAATTTTAATTTTGAAAATTTTGCTTTTTGTTTGCTGGTACCAGGAATTAAACTCTGAAGTTCATCTTTCCAAGCAAGTGCCACACCCCTGAGATATAATCCTGAGTCTAACTTTGAAAACTTTATTATTTGTACTGAAATTATCTTCTTGTGAAAAAAAACAATGCTTTAGCCTTCCAAATGCAGACATGAATCTGGAGTCACACACTCCAGTCCTGTGTCATCTCAAAGTTTTCCAATACACTTACATCATATGTAAATCACTATAATATTGCCTACTTCAAAACAGTGTTGAGAGAGTATAAAAAAGTTGATGATCATGTTCATGACAAGCATGTCTGCGTTCTACACAGCAAGCATTTAAGTGTGAGAAGCAATAGCAGCAGAAACAGGAGACTCAAAATCTCCCTGGAATACTTCAACTTGGCTTTTGTTTGGACTAGGGCAGTGTTTATCTTATGTATGTCTACTGTTTATTCACCTAAACACTTAAATGCAATTCATTCTATTTGAGGTGGAAAGTTTGAGACAGAGATATAATAAAATTGTTTTAGTTCATTCATACATCTTATTTCACACTTTTTTTCCTTTAAAATGACATATATATGCATACACCATGAGGGAAAGCCTCACATTAATCCTAATTATATGTTCTCAAGAAATTCTTCATGATGGACTTTTATTTCAAATTAAGACCCTGCAATGTGTTAACTTCTTGCAAGAACTTACCTAAAAAGTGTTGATGATATCATTAATTTTCATGTAACATCAAAAGATAATTATATTTCATTTTCTTGTGAAGATATAACTTGGCAGTGGAGATTTCTCTACTAAAGTGCAAGATTAAAATAATTAAAACAGCCCATAAAAACTAATGATTTTTAAAAGATCTATTTTAAAGTACAATTTAAACTATAATTTTCTTTTAAAAGTCATTGCTGTCATAATTAATGTAAATTATCTGACAATATCGAACAGTGGGAAAGCCAAGTCTTGCAAAAGTTAAAAATGTAAGTAATGTAAGATTAGCAGTTCAGATGCAATTAAAGAATGCAGTGTCCAAAAGCACTTACTTATTTCAAAATTCTTGATATATAAATAAATAACTATGTCCTCTTCTGCATTTCTTTTCTATCCCAACTGTTCCTATTCCACTCTAGGAGGGGTTTAGCATCTATAAAATGATACTTAGGAAAACAAATGCTCCATGTTTTGCAATTAAAAAGGCAGATGTCAATACAAATTTTACCAATGGTGATCTGAAAGAATCCCAGAAATGGGAAATACTGAGGGGCAGTTATCAGCAGACACTATCTTCTGAGAGGCCTAGTTAGGGGTAGTCTGTCTGTTTCAATTTCCTCATCAACAAAAGCAACAGAAAAAAACCCCAGCCATTTTCTTTGAACAAATATGATGGAAATTTTTTTTTCAGGGTATTGTCATTGCACAAGTACAAACTATAATACTGTTATAAATAAATATGTTGATAATCTTTCTGTCATCATTTAGGTTTTTTGCAATATAGTACAAGACACATTTTGTATTTTATAATTAACCACCCAAAGATTTATATACAGCAAGTATCCACACATTAAACACTAACAAATCCAGCTAAGGGCCTGGAGCTCATAACAATGCCTCCCACAAATCCAACTGGAGGCCAGAGCCCACAAAAAAATCTCATGCAGGGCTGCTTTATGGATATGTGCTGGAAAGACACAAAGGTCAATAGTGGAAACTAGAAAGTCTCTACAAGAAGAATGAAGGATCTGTGCTAACAAGCTGAAGGATCTGAAATAGAAGAAGAGCCAGTGAGGTAGCTCAGTGGAGTAAGTGTCTGCTTAGGCAAGTGCAGGGACCAGGGATCAATCCCCAGCACCATAGTCCTGCACCAACCCCAGCCCAGTCTTGCTGAGCCAGCCACAGAGACAGGGTGTGGTGACGCACAACTGTAATCCCAGTGCTGGGGAGGCAGAACAGGAGGATCAATAGAAGACCAAGCTGTGTAGTGAGACCCTGTGCTAAGTCCACTAAAAACAAAATAAATGAAAGTTAGAGAAAAACATCAATTACAGCTTAGAAGCAACACTTGAGGTAAGCACTAGAGCACCCCCAAAAGTACCACAGCCATCCTCAGCAACAGTGCTCCTCCAGTGATGAGGAGCTCTGAGTTCCCATCAGGAAAGCCAATGTGTCAGGCTTCCCCAGGATGCTGATCAGTGTATCACCTTCTCTTGGGGAGCCAGGAAGCAATGCTCCTCCACAGTTCTTTGGGAAAGCCTGCATGGCAAGGTCCTCCAGCAGAACAGCCTAAGAGAGCTGGCAGCCTCCAACAGCTTCTCCAAACAGCATCCTGATCAGGGTACTGACAGCTTTTCCTGTTCTGCCTGTGCACTGCTGGCAGCAACCCTCAGGTGGGCCTCCCATACCTAGCACCACGTTAGTTTAATTCAGTTTGGTGTAATAAGGTGACCACCAGTTAGAAATCTACTAGGGAGGACAGAAGGAGAAAGGAAGGAAAGAAAAAGAAACAAATTAGAAAAAAAAAAGATAAATAGGAAACAAATACAGTAAGAGGAGTGGAATGAAAAAGAGGGAAATAAGAATAAAAAAAGAATCAAAATGGATCATGTACAGATACAAATTCTTTAAAATGAGTGTAATTATGTCTACATTGTAGCAATAAACTTCATAAAAATTTGCTGCACAAATTATACCTGAGCTGTTATCGGTCCTCTAAATAAAATGAAATAAAAATTTATACCAAAAAAGGCAAAATGCCACCAGTCCTATTAATAGGACTGTGTGGCACTTCTTGATGAGAAATTTTGAGCCAATCTTCTAGAGTTTTGAACCTGGGTTAGATCTCTGGTACTGTATGCCATGCCAGCCCCAGAATCCCCGACTCAACCTTGTGGCCCCCAAAACTCAACCTGGTGGCCCCCAAAACCGGGAGTGGCAGCACCCACCTATAATCTCAGTGCTAGAGCAACTGGGACAGAAGGATCACTATGAGTCCATGCTGTGTAGCAAGACCTTGCACCAAGTAAATAAATGGCTAAAATTTTGGTATCTTATTTGCCTTATTTGTAAGACAGTCACAAACCTGTTTGCTTCACACAGTTTTGTGAAAAATGGATGAAATATTCCTACAGGCAGCATAATGTTTTACACTGTGACGCATCTCATAAGTTTTTATTTGGGTCCTCAGTACATTTAATTGAATTTAAAAGCATTAGTCGCCTTCGTTATCCAAATTAAACTGCAATTAAAAATCAATAATGTAAGGCACTATGAAATACCATGGCAAAACCAATGGCTTTTTCCCCATAACTGAGTATTTACACAGCCCTCCCAACTTGATTCTTCCTTTGAATCTTCTTCTGTAACAGAAGGAAGGCTGGACACGTACCACTAAGAATTGGCCATTTTATTGGATGACATATGATAATAGACATAGACCTCAGGAACAAAAATATTTTCCCTCTTTTTATTTGTTCCAAAAGCTCCCTAATATGAAGCACAAGGTGATACAAGTATTTACATTTTGTATTAAGGACCATCTTTAATTTTGAAATTATTTACACACATATGTAACTGGCCATGGGTAATTTGGGACTAGGGAGGAAACAAAACTATCTATGATTAAATATAATTCAAACGCATTTACATGCAATGCCTATTGTTTAAATTATTAGAGGCCTTCCTAATAATTTATAGTAGTATCATATTTTCTAAGTAGCCTTGCTAAATCCTGTTTGATCAGAGTCCCAATTACTTTTCTAAACAGGTGTTTATCAAATTCTTTTCTTAATTTCCTCAATAAAGCTAGCCCTATGCTACTTTTCACTACCCTAATCAAATCATGAAATGCTGTCTTGTCTATAAACATGTTAAAAATTCTTAATATAGAACAGTAAACAACACTTCCATTTATGAAACTCTGTATTCATAAGGAAACATGGCCTAGATAGGAATAGAGAAAAAAAGAACTGGCAGACATTGCATGAAATACCTATGCAGCAAATTTGATGGAATAACTCCATAGCTCATATTAGTCATGAGTTAACCTATGACAGAAGAGGTCTCTGTCAGCCTGCCTCTGCACAGGCTGCTTCACTGGAGCACCTGGCTGTCCTAAGAATAGCTTGTCTTCTCAGAAGGTGTGATGAACTAGGTTACCTGGAGGGGTGATTCATGGATGCTGCAGCAACAAAGAACTAAGGTTGCTGTTAGGCTGTGACATTACTGGTTTTCTGAGAAAGTACAACAGAGGCAAGGCAATTTTCTTGCAAAACAGGAAATTGAGCAGCCACTGTAACTTTAGGTTGATGTCTTATTCTATAAGGACCAAAGCTGTCTGCCATTCCCTTACCACTTAGACTGTGTCTAAAATTTGAAGCATCCATTTAAGGAGTGAATGAAAGATACTAATAATGTTTGAAATATTAATAAAAGTGCTTATTACAATCAAAGACATACTATCAAGAATGGAGGGAGAGGAGGGACAGGAAGTATTTTGAGTACTTCGAAAGAGGTCAGTCACAGCGTGTCTTTAAAAATTATAAATTCACCATATATGTGATTGTTCTTGCTTATCAAATAGTTACAGAAATTTCTGTCAAATAAAACCATTGCAATGAGTCTCATCCACGTTATTCACTGGAATGAACACTGTGCAATTTCTGGTTTGCTCCCAAAGAATTCAGGAAGCAAGACAAACAGAGTAGTGCAACTAAAGACAGAAAAGGAATTTCAGAACCATGGGAAAAGTGTGTTTAGATAAGGAAATGTGTGTTTAGATAAGGAAAAGAATTAATGGCAGCATAGTAAATTTTCAAGGCTTTAAATATTTGCATTTTTAGGGGGGCCGGGGAGATGGCTCAGTGGAGTAAGGGCTTCCCTGGCAAGTGCAAGGGCCTGAGTTAAACCTCATATTCATCAAGAGAAACTGATAGGAACGTGAATGATTTAAAAATAGTATAAGGGGCTAAGTGCATTGAATATGAAAGGTAGAGAAGAAACTATTATTGTATTACGCAATGCATTTTAGATACACTGATATTATACATTCATTTATAACTATTGCTTTAACATTAGAAATCCAATCTTTATACTTTAGCTATTGTTTTAGAAGCTGCTAAATACTTTTGCAAAGACAGTGATCAAATTCTTTTCAGGTCCTCTGTAGGATGGCTTGAATAGCTGTACTGATGATTTTTGCTGGTCTACAGAGGGAAAAAATAGATACTAACTTTTTTCCCTTGTCCTTTTTAATGTTTTATAACTTTTTTCTTTATTCTTTTTTGACCAAGTTTATATGCTTATATGTGACAATTGAAAATACTAGTTTGAATATAATATTATCAATATAGCAACGATTACTGAATTCCTACTGTTTTGTTTGGTGAAGTTCTGTGTTGTTTCTATGTTTTCTTTACTCTTTGTGCTCTCTTTAAATAATAAAACAAACATCATTTCTAAAGTTATGATTAAAATATGAAGTGGAACATCAATATAAAAATTGAAATTAAAAGATTATTTACACATTAATTTATTAACCCAATAAGTACAGTTTGACAAGTATGAAAGCAAGCTAAATATGGTCCTTCACTTGTAATAGAGAAGGAACTTGTGCATGATGTCAGGAAAGCATGACGGATGCTGTGGTGCTGTAGGAATCATGAGCCCCTTTCCAGAGACCTGTACTTGGTCAAGAATGGCTTCTTCAAGTGGCAATAACCAGAGTAATACTAAATGGAGGACTGTCTATGAGTCAAACTATTTAGGTTATAATTCAAACTTCCTTTCCAGTAAGAATAAACTGCATTTGGCTGGGCCTCCTGGTGATGTAAAATACAATATCCAAACAACTAAAACTCAACTTTCTCAGCATAGGAAAGGAAGAGAACATAGGATGTAGTGAAAAATACTAGACAGGAGGGCAGGGAAGAGAACACAGGATGTAGTGAAAAATACTAGACAGGAGGGCAAAGTTTAGGTCTTGAAAAATATCATGAGCCATGTTAGAAAATGTTTTAGGCTTTCAGGTGTGTTCATAGGACAGGTGTGAATCTAGTGAGCATATGTTTTAGAAGAATCAACACAGTGACATCATGCGAAGTGTAATGGTGAAGCCAAAGCAGACCAGTAAGGGGAAATTTGCTAATAATATTAGGTAGAACAAATGAAGCAGAAGACAATCTTCCATTTTCCATCAGTAGTCCCTAAGAAGTAGAAATAATAGCACTAATATTTCTTAATAACATTAAGAGTTTGGCTGTGAGCTGTATGTTACAGATGGGACTCCAGTGGTGTCCCATCTGGTGGTGAACCTATAGCATGTGGGCTGTTATGTTTTTCTTTCAAGACAAAAGATGTTAATGTATGAGTTATTTCTAAGTTATTTCTCTGGAAGCAAACTGCTTTTTTTTGTCACTGTCACTATTGCTATTTCAAAATGTTTACATAAAAAGTCTCCCACATGTATGTATCTTTCAATTCATAACATAAACTAACTTGAATTAGAAAGTATAAAATTTCTAGGTTTGTCTTTTTTTTTCACAAGCTGCTTTATCCTAAACTTCTCACTTGGTTCTTAGGATGATACTGAGTAGAAACCTGTCTATTACTTCTGCCAAACAACAAATACGTCCAGCCCAGGTATACAACTGAGGATTAAGGAAACAGTCTCCCATGATTTGCAGGACACAGCAGAATCCCTGTGAGTCAGAGTTGGCCAGGGTTACTGTTATTACTTTACCCCATGCTACCCCCAGAGAAAATATGATGACACTTGTGAATATTTATGTATCAGTAATTCTTTGGAGCCTGCTCAAGACAGTCATAAAAGTGTTTAGGAATTATCCCCCTCAAGGTGTGTATTTGTATGAATAAATGGCGATGTGTCCATTTAGAAGAGAACAGAGAAAATCATTAGCGCATACACTAACCACTGGTCTTATCTCTTGAGAACTAGCCATCTCTTCAACCTGTGGGTTATGGATTAAGGAAAACTCAGTTATAAAAATAGCAAACGATGATGTCTTTTTCAAGGTGTGTGTGTGTGTGTGTGTATGTGTGTGTGTGTGTGTGCATGTGTGTCAGGTCTCACTACACAGCTGGGACTCGTAGTGATACTCCTGATTTCTGCCTGCCTAGTTCTGGTGTTACAGTTGTTCGCCACCACACCCAACCCCATCACTGTCTCAGCACTCGCAGGGGCAGGCCCGGTGCAGCATGTGGTGCCAGGAATTGAACCCTGGCCCCTGCGCTTACCTAAGCGAGAGCTTAGTTCACTGAAATATACCACCGGCCCGCAATGATGATGTTTTACTGGTTTACTGAATACAGTAGTGTCCTTCCCAAGTATAATGCCTACCTAGAAAGTCAGAATATGTCTCTTTTTATAAAAATAATCTCTGATGATATAATTATTTAAGATCAGATCATAATGATTTAGAGTGGATCCTGAGAACAACAGCTAATGTGATTATGAGAAAAGAAGACTATGAAAACACTCATGGGAAAGAAAACCCCTTGAAAATAGAAGCAGAGATTGGAGTGATGCGCTGACAATCTAAGGATGGCAAGGATGATTGCCTTTAGCCACCCGAACCTAGGAGACAGTTGGTGTTAGAGATTTGCCTCGGAGTGTCTCCCAAAGGCTCCCGAGCGGAAGTCTCATTCCTTGTTGAGTGGCTATATGTCAGGTACAGTGGAAACTTGGGGGTGGCGCAGGGTTTGAGGCAAGGGATTCCCCAGAGTGTCCTTTTCAGATGCATATTTTATTACCAGCTTCTTGTCTCATTTTCTTTTTCTGTTTCCGGATACCGTGTGGTGTGTATCTTTTCTATACCATGCACTTCGGCCATGCTCCTGTCTTGCCCAGGCCAGAAGGCAGTGCTGCCATTGACTATGGACTGAAATCTTTGAATATGTGAGACGACATCTTTCTTTCTTTATATGGAATTCCTCAAGTATTTTGGCTTAGTAATAGAACGCGGAAAAGATTCCCCCTCAGATCTTCCAGAAGTGCCAACCTTTTTTTGAAATTATGGCCTCTAGAGCTGTGAGAGAATCATTTCCTACTGTTTAAAACTACAAAGGTGGTGGAAACTCTTGAAAATAGTGCCGTTATGGAATCATTCAATGCTAAGATATGCCACCTTTTATTCTTTTGTGGTGCAAGCTGAGTACAACTTTTGCTGGCTGCTCATTTATTTCTACACTAAAAGTTGCTGATTGTTATTATTTGCAGAGTAGACCCTATTGGTTGCCACTTAAATTTTATTACATATTTCAACTGCCAAACATGATTTATTTTTCCCCCAGATCCTTCTCTTCCATTGATATCTATGAACCAAGAAGTATAGCACAAGTCTTACAACCTACCCTGGCTTCCAGATGAGAAGCAACGCTGAGCATCCTGCTAGTGGATTCTCTGAGTTCTTGTCCGATATTCTAAGCTATGGCCCTCCCCAGGGATCTCAGCATCATCCTGCACCATTTGCAACAACATTTCTGTCATGTTAATCTCATCTAATATGGATTACACACTTCTTGATGCTGATGGAAGCCATCCTTGCAGCACAAGGCCTTCCCTTCATCAGTTTAGCTTCCATCAGAGAGAGATTTTACTAAGGATCAAATCCTCCAGCTTTTACACTCTTGTTTTAAGAAATGAGAGTACTTTTGTGTGCTACTGTGCGAAAATTGTTTCTTTCATATTTTGCAATGAATTTGGTTCATGCTTTCACTTATACCTTTTCATAGCCTCAGTAAAGTTTAGCAAAAGTGGTCAGATGCCATCATTTTCACAGTTTCTATTATTTTCAGAATCTTAAATTTTAAAGTGAGTAACTGAGACCTTTCTGTGGCATCCCAATTTACTAGTGAGATTTTAAAAATTAGATAGGTGCCTGGCCTAAGAATTGCTGTTTTATTCCATTACAAGCTGGGCAACAAGGGAACCAGCTCCAAAATACATTGTATGGCTTACCAGGTTCACATCAGTCACCAGTTGTTAGAACAGAAGTCTCCAATAATTAGGAAAAGCCCTTGAAATCAATAGCTATGAAGAAAAGAGATGTGAGCTGTGATGTAAACTCTATCAGAATCTATTGCAAATCTGTAAGAAACTGTGGGGATTCAATCACTCTTTAGTACTGTCATGCCTTGGCTTAAAATGGGAATTTTTTTATCGATATAGAGAATTTCATAATGTATCCATAGGGTGAGAAGCCATCCTTGCACCTGAGGCCGTTCTTAATGGGGCCATAGCTGAAGTTTGCTGATGACTTTCCCAGAAATAAAGAAAACAAATGTTTCATCAAGGGGGATAAGAGTAGCACATATCATGTCAAGTAGAGTGAAAATATCATTGAGAGTAATAGATGAACACAAATGGGATAATTTCAAGGAAAAATTGCTTTCTTGCCTATTGGAAGTGGAAGACCAATAAGTACCTTTATAACCTTTATAATGGAGGTGATGAAGAGGGAGAAAGTACAGAAACAAGAATGTAAATAATTCAGAAAGAAGATTAATTAAAGGAAAGAGAGAGAATACTTGAACTGGAAGAAACTGCTTTGAGACAATATTTTCTCTTTAACACACAAGCTATTTATTTACTGACCATGCTTTTTAAATATAGTGAATTCTTAACTGATACCTCATTTGGTTTAAGAGTAAGAAGCAGAATTGTCATCAAAAGGGACAATTCAAAATTTTGTGCAGACAATGAAGAGGACATTAGGGGCAGTTTCCAATGGAAAGTGGGAAAATACAAACAATGTCACAGGCTAACCTGAGTACAGCAGACACAAATTCACAGTGGCAACAATTATTTTACTGTGATTGCTTCCTACACAACATGCATCTCAGGATATGCATTGAGAATTCTGAAGGGATTCAGAGCACAATAAAAGAAGAATGGAAGGATATTCACTGACCCTGTCAGATACAAAAGTTACATATTTTGTTATGTAGGTTTTGCTTTATCTTGGTCTTAACCATCCAGAAAATTGTGAAATCGAGATATAAAAAGTAAAGCCATATTAATATGCTAAACTATAAAAGGCTCAAGTCAACAACTTCTGACACTGCCAGTGTTGCAGATAATACTATTATTATAGACTCCTGGACTGTATTGGATTACTCTATTGAATTCGTGCACCTACAATATATGATTGGCAATGGAATACACATCACTGACAAAAGTAAACAAAAAAGGGGATATAAATGGATCATTTTGTAGCGTAAATATATATGTGTGTGTGTGTGTGTGTGTGTGTGTCTGTGTCTGTGTATCTGTATATACAAAACAGCATAAATATAGATCTACTTTCTCTTAGTTCAATGAGAAGAAGGTTTTGAACTAATTGTGTTTAGACAAGATACGATGTCTGCATCTTGTACTAGGAACAACTACTACAAAGACAATAATATGCAATGTATTAATTATTGTAACTGTACTAGTAACCTGTTTTGAAACTATCTCATTGCTACTCCTTTCTTAATAAATTTACTGAAATATAAAAATGTATGGGGAAGAAAGGTTATTGCTAAAGAAATAATTACCCCAGTTAAGAGTGATCAGAGTGTTGGAAGGGTAGGCAAGCCGAGGGACTGTGGTTTGATCCCTGGCACCACTAGCCGTGCTCCCAGGGTGGGCTCAGCCAGTAACCCCCCCAAAAAAAGAGTGAGTACATGTGGAGAGGCTGAAAACTGGAGGATCGCTATGAGACTGAGCTACATAGTGAAGCCCTGTACCAAATACCTAAGAGTGAGCAGATACATGAAATAATTACTTGAATTTAATATTATTAGTTTTGACTTACAGATTTTTAACATAATTTCAGATCATTGATGGGATGAAACTGTTCATTATTCAAAACCAATTTTGGTTTATATAATTCAAGACAAATGAAGCTTAGTGCTGAAATAAGGTTGATCTTTCCTTTTAAAATGTACTGTCGATCATCCTTTTACACATGAGCTTTGATACTGAGGGGGTGGGTAGTCAACAAACATGTGCTGTCTTCAAAATTTAAAGTGCATATTAAATTTTATTCATCTTATGTATTGGAGATATGCCAAGTTATTCTGCTCATTTCTTATGTTTATGGCCAAATGACAATGTATTGATTAGAGAATGTAGTATAAGATCCAGTGAGATAGCTCAGCATATTAAACACCTGCTTAGGCAAGTGCAAGGACTGGAGCTACATCTCTTGCACCGCCAGCCATGCCAACCTCTCCCCCTGGACTTGCCGAACTGGTTACCCATACCAGGTGTGATGGCGCATGCCTGTAACCCCAGTGCTCGGGAGGTTTTGAAAACAGGAGCATCACTATGAGTCCAAGCTGTATAGTGAGACCCTGTATCAAATACATAAAAAAGAATGTAGGGTAAGCAAAAAGTTCTTTGTTCATCCTGTAGTACTGATAGATACATGTTTAACTCAGGTGTTAATGTATAATACATCTATCTATCTAGATATACAAATTTGATAAATGTATCTTCCTACACTAAAAATACATAAATGTATTGCTAAAATATATATTTATATATACCATAAGCAATTGTGTATTTACACCTGTTATATGTGTACATACCAAAAATGTATGTGTATATACACATTTGTTATTTTCCCTACTTTTAGATTTATTGATAAAGTTGAAACATTTCATTCAAACATCTCCTCACAACTTCCTATAACTTGAAAAAATCTCTCTTCAAAGACATTTTTGATCTGTTTTAAATATCTATGTAAACAATTTTGCATGTTTAGGTTTCTGTGCATGAAGATGAAATCAAATTTATATTTAGAAAGAAAAGCTGCTACATAATACTCAATATAGAAAAATAAGCTCTTGATTATTTTATTATTTATAAATTTAGAACTACATGAAAATGTTTGAAATTTAAAATATATGGCATAGGCCAGCAGAAATGTACAGTTGTCCAAACCATACTGTGATAAATCTCTTTCCTCTACTCCCTCCCCTGTCCTCCTCAACTCAGTAATTCTTTCTTTTTTAATAAGTTCATTCCTTTTTCTAAACATCTTGAACCCTTTCAATTCTGTTTTGCCCTTTCAGGTTCTAACACTAAGGAGACAATACAATGTTTGCACATGTGGGTCTGATTACGGAAAGGAACAGATAATGCTTAGTTTGTCTTGGATCCCTTTTTCAACTGATTGTACTTTTTCTCTTCTTAATTTATTATACTTTTTTTCTGTTTCTCTTTCTTCTAATTTTACATACATGTATTTAGTTGGGTTTTTTTTATATGAGGGATTGAATTCAGGACCCTATGCTTGCCAGGCAAATGCTCATTCTACTGAGCTATCTTCCCAGCCCCACATACATGTATCTAGTAATATAAATAAATGGTTGGAAGACGACACTATGTATTGCAACAAATACTTTGAAATTCATATTACTTTGTTAAATGAAATTTGTATCGCTTGCAGTTTTTCTCTTTTAATTCTAACTTGTGCTATCTTTAAAAAATGAAAAAAGTCATAGAAATTAGGGACTAAAATTTAATTTAAAAAATATTTCAATTATTTTGTTAGATTTTAAACATTCTAACCAATAAAACATAAACATGTATTGCTTACAATCTACGAGACATAAAATGAATCTGTGCTATCTTAGACAATTTTTGCAAGAAAATAGGAAAGCTATAATTATTTCAAAAGCTGAATTTTCTAAATATTTCAAACATTTTAAATATATAAAAATTTAGGACTGGAGAGGTAGCTTAGCGGTCTAAGCTCCTGACTGACTAACACAAGGACCAGAGTTCGATCCCCAGTACCACATGTTGTGCTGACCCTGGAATTCAGCATGCAGTGTGGGCCACAGAAACAGGCCAAGGTCATACATGGCTGTAAACTCAGTGCTGGAAAGGCTGAGACAGGAGAATCACTGAGTCCAAGATGCATAGCAAGATCCTGAACCAAATAAATAAATAAATGATTTTTTTAAATTTAGACTTATTTTGAGACTTTGAATTAAATTACTTTTGCTTGATTTTAATTTTTTCTTAATGTATTGAAATTGACCTAATTATTTTTAGCCCCATTGACTCCAATGGAAGAAATACAACTAAAATGTTAAAACATAAACTATTATTTCGCACAGCCTTCGAAGATCAGTTGGAAATTATGTACTGTGTGTCATTCACTTATTTAGACCATTTGAGTAGTTTAATAAATTCTACACAGGAAAGAGGAGCTTTATTTTAAAGATCTTCAATTATACTGTTAAAGTCACATATCCTGAAATTACTAAATTGCTTTTTAGAAGTTACTGTTGTGCTTCAGATAATGCTGAAACTTATTTTCCTGACCAAATTATAATATTCTGTGAAAGTGGAATGAGTATATGCTTATGCTCCCTAATGTATCCCTTGTGTCCACTAGAGAACACGACACATAAAGCTTTGAACAACAAACAGCTTTGGAGTGAAGTATTACACGAAAAGAAAGTTGTAATTTGGGGAGTAATATGGTAAGGCAGGATTTCAGCGGGAGGATTTGCTTAGAAGATGGCTAAGATGTGCAGAGAGATGATACAGAGACTAATGTGACAAGCAAGGAATAGATTCTATTAAAGGAAAAATGGACAATTAACTTCATTCATTTATTTGGCCTTTAAAGGATCTGAGGCTTAGAGAAATGAAACGTTTTGACCAAGGTTACACAGAGAGTCAGGGACAGCATAAGGATGGAGAGAGCAGGCTGACAAGATTGCGAGCTCTTAACTAAATGTGGCAGCAGAGAGATCACAGATGGTAATCAGAGGACCTGGTCATTCTGCCTAATTCTCTAATTATTTAAGGCCTCAGGCAAGCTACTCATTAGCTCTTGCATCCATTTCTTTATCTTTCACATTTGTTTAAAGAGGACTATCAGACCTCCTGCCCCACACTGAGGAGATTCCAGAGTCAAGAATAAAGTTAGGACCAGAGCACTGGAGTGCACATATTGATACGACTGTCATTACTTTTAATTTCAGTGCCAAAATCACTCCCTGATTATAGCTAAAAAGATCTTATACACCTTAATGGCAACATGTCTGTGCAGGTGTATTAAATTCTAGCCAGAGAACAATTGGAGGCACATTAAAAATTTTATAATTTAGAACAGACCACAAGTTCACTTCGAGAATTTGTAGGGCGCATGCCATCCCTCTCCAGGCACAAACAGCATTTCTTCTGTTATTGACCACTGAGACGCAAATATTGAGCTGGGTCATTACGGCTTCCTTCCTCCAGCCTTTGAATTCTGTTTTGAACAAATTAATAGCATTTCTCCTGAGGTGGGTTATTTTAAACATGTAGAGCATTCTAATGCAGCTAAACTTTCAATTAGAATTGTCGAATTATATTACCATTTCCTCCCAGAAGACTTTTATTACCCATCCACTCTGCAGGAAAATACTCTATTATTGAAGCTTTGTAAGGGACCACATTTATTTTTCAGTAAACACTCGCCTTTTACATCACTTACTTAAGCTAGTGATTGCCTATTAGTTACTCTGGGTGTTTCATTCTTGTTGATATTTGTTTCTCAAAATATATAGAAGGCACTCCAAAATATATAGAAGGCACTCCAAAGTGCCTTTCTTATCCACCTACATGAAGTTCTAAAAAATGTAAATGTGAATTTTTCCCACTAAGAAGACCTTTTTATATTTAAATTAGGTGGAAATAAGGTTTTATTTCTGCTCTGAGTTGCTTTCTTGGCCTAGAATCTATCTCTGTTTACTGTTTATGATAAAACAATTTTCCTTTAAAGAAAAAGAGAGTTTTTATCACTTAGCATTCTTCATGAGAAACTGAAATATTTTATTTATTTATTTATTTTATGTATTTAGTACAGAATCTGTATTCATGATGTAGATTGGATTCATGGTGATTCTTCTGTTTTCAGCCTCACAGGAAGTGGGATTATGGGCCTAAGCCACCAAACTCAGTCTCATGTTCTTTTTTTTTTTTTTATGAGTTACCAGGGATTGAACTCAGGACACTCCACTTGCCAGGCAAATGTCCAGTCTCAATGACAGCCTCAGCATGCCCAGGGTGCAAAACTGAAATATTTTATGTGATATTTTAAGTAGCACTATTTTTAGAATAGAAAATAGTTGCTTAAAAGTGACTGAAAGATCTAAGAGTAGTTGGAGTTAGGAGGACTCTGCTAATGCAGCTGGATGCAAGCATACACATTGTCATTGTGAACCATAAAGAAGAATGTCACATCAAACAAATATCCTGTTAATTGAAGCAAAGGTAGTGACTAAACAACGAGTGATTATGTTTTAAAACTGTCATCATTGTTAATTGACTTTTGATATCTCAAATTCCACATTCTCTCTGTTTCACAGAGGAAAACACAAAAGAAAAATAACATATCAGCAGTCTTACTCTAGTTCAGGCAAACAGCAAAACATTAATTGCACTTGGCAAGTTAGCTGCAAAGGAGTCTGGGAATATAATTCTTAGCATTTCTTCCCCTCCCAAATACAAACATTTAATTAAAGATAATGATTAATGTACCTTTCAACTTTTATCTACCTTAACTTTTGAGATCTCTCATTTTGTTATTTCAACATTTCCATTTACCTGTATTTTTAGAAAAATAACAAATAAAATGAGAAGACAACAATGTGCTAGTACTTTATGTAAACTATGATCCAGAGATAAACTATCCCTTTCCCTGGTATTCTTAATATCAGACATAACTAATATTCTAAGAAGCATTTATTGTTATCAATCATAATTTCATCTCAGTTTACTATACACAAAGCAAGTGAGTAAAATCATCAGTAACATATTTTTTATAAAATATAGGAACAATCGAAAGGGAGAATACATTGCAAAGTTAAAAGAAAATTCTGGGTAGTTATCTTTTAATCAGAGTGGATTATGTTTGCTATTAATGGATTTTTATTTTTCTCTACCATCTAATACATTTTCCTTTTCTCTTAACCAGTACCTAAATTACTTGGGAATCTATGCCTGTGGGAGGGACTACTAAAATTCTTCATGACTTGTCTTTTTTTTTTTTTTAATTCTTTTTATAAAGTATTATTTATTTAGGAACTTCAAAAATGCTTCTATTTTTTTGTGAAATGAGTTTTTCAACTGATTAATGTTCATTTAAGAATCTGGTGGCTGATTCACACAGGCATTTTGCCTTAGTAGATTACTCCTTCAGAAGGGGAATCAGAAGTGTTTATGTTGTGAGTTCCAAGGCTATGGGAAGTGGGGCTCTGGCATTCTCAGCCTTCAACATCCATGTCATTGGTTGATTCCATTCCTCTGACTTACAGAGCAGTTCCTAGGCACTATGTTCATCATGAAAAATTCTGTTTACATCTTCTCAGCTATTTCAACTACCCAGATTCTTGGATTAGCGATTTTAATTCTTTACAATTTTAATTTCAGTCTTCATTAGCCTTTTAGCTCTGCTCTGTTGACGAACAAGACTTAAGTTTGCAAGATTAACAATGCTAGGAACTTCCATAAGTTTTCACTTTCACATCTTTCATTAAATTAATTGCATAATATAAATTTAATTGCTTTCAATTGCTTTCAGAAGTGCCCATAATCAACTCTGGTTGTGATATATTTGACTCTGATGTATTCTTTTTTTTTTTTTGATTTAGAACAGGGTCCACAGGGTCTTCAGGGTCTCACTAGATAGATCGGACTCAAAATGATTCTCCTGTTTTCAGCCTCCCAAATGCTGAGATTACTGGCACAGGCCACCACACCCAGTCTCAATCATCTCAGCATTTCCTGGGGGCAGGGCCAGCAGGGTACACTGGAGATCGAACCTCTTGCACTGGGCTCTGCCTAGGCAGGTACTTTAGTCTACTGAGCTATCAGGCCAGCCCTTCTGATGTACTCGTGAAAATTCATTTATTCCTACCCTTAGAGTGAACCTGAAGGTTCTTCCTTTAGTATATACCTCTAATTCACATCAGAATTAAGCTAATCATGGAAGTTTCACCCAGAAGTTGCCTAAAATATTCCCTGCTCTTTTTGGTGTTTCAATGTGTTCAGTAATTTTTTTTCTTTTTTTTTTTTTTCTGGGAAAGATCTAGACTCAAAGGCCACATACTCAGATAAAGGCATACTGAAGTTTAAGGCTTCAATGCATGACTTTTTGGGCACACTCAATTCAGCTCACATGTATTAGACTTCATGCTATTGTACTTTCCCCTTCTGTGTTCCCATGGAGTGTTACTTTAGTAGCATGATGAGTATAAAATAGCAAAATTATATTTTAATTTTCAGTTCAATTCAATCATTATTGATCTCCTGGTAAAAACAACTTTTAAGCAGCAAAAACTAAAACCATTGGAAATGGAGGACAGTAGTTTTGTGAGACATGAAGGCTACACGCACTTGATTATGTGTCAGGTGAGGACACAGAAGCACAAAACTGTTTACGATTTTACATTCAGTCTTCATCCTGTGGTGAGGGACACAAAGACTTCAAGACAGTACCGTCCAATCCATCTAATTATGTTTTAACAGATGATTCATTTTCTATGAAGTTCATTATTTCAGAGATATTATAAAGAAGCACTTTCTCATGTAGCTATGCATAGTTCTTTTGCTGAAGCATGACAATCTTGCTTAGAAACAGTATGGTATGGTTTAAAGTAGCTATCCATGTAGAATTTTGTTCATCCTTAGATTGTTTATGGAATAAATGGGCAGATGTAAAAGGTGAACTTTTGTTCAGAATAAGTGATGATTTTGGAGAAGAAAAATGTCTACCCCTTATGTAATAAAGTGGCTCCATATAGTGACCCTGGCGCTAGATGACTCATTAATAGTCTTAGAAAATGATGTGATGCCGTAGATCAGCTTCAGCGCTGTTTTTGGTACCCTGGGTCTAGCATTGAGGGATATAAGTTGGGCAGTCTACATATTTGAAACGTGACTAAATTTTCATCTAGATCAATTTAGCTGCTGAGTCTATGGATGGAGAAACAAGCAATAAAGAGACTAGAGGAAGGCTGCTGCCAGTCATGCTGTTTTATTAGATTACTGAGCGCTCCCTGAAACAGGAACTGTTTGACAACTGCTCCCATGAAAGAGACATTGTCACAATCTATTCTATGATAAAAAGTCAATGCATACGCGAACAAACCCATGTCTCCTTGCAATTCTTCTAATCCTATGAAGTCTTCCAAACTTTGTACCATTTTATCAGACAGTTATTTTCCATGTGCTTATGTATTGCTAATGATTTTTATTTATAGGTAAGGTAGATAACAAGATACTTTGTTTGCCCTTTGGGAATATTTTTCAGAGCCCCTTCAAGGCTATGTTGTAATGTTATTCATCAGATTTCCTTTGGCGCCCTTATATTGCTGGTAAATGCTTTTACATCAGCTTCACTCAGTGACTTCCTTTTTGTGAGTGAAGTTACTGGTGTGGGTTTTTGGATTTTGAAGAAACAAGTGACTGCTTCTGGAAAGGTATATGGTTTTATGAACCATGTAAGTCTTTTTTCGAGGTTAGCTCAAATTCAGGCTCTTATATACCACTTCTAGTTCATCATGTAGGGCTTTTGTAGAACAGTATTATGATTTTTTGCATTGATGGCAGTATGATAAAATGGGCACTGTCACTTGATGGATTACTCTCCGGTACTCATTTCCTTTGAGAGAAAATGACTCACATGAAGCAAATAGATATTTATCAAAGAATTTTGTGGAGATAATGCTTATATTTTTGTGAGTTCAGACTCTTCTCCCCAGTGTGACGGAAAACATCTGAAGATGAGGCCTTTGGAAAACCTCTTATGATGGAATTTGTGTGCTGATAAGAGCAGACATTAAAAAGATGACTTTCACATCACAAGTCATCTGATGACTTCTCATCAGAAGAAGATGACTTCTTCTTTCTCTCTGTACTGTAGGGAGCTAAAGAAAGAAGTCCTGAAAACTACAGATCACCAGCATCAAAATCATGTAATTCTTTGACATTGGATTTCTTAGCCTTCAGAACTGTGAGAAATGCATATTTGGTTTGAACTACTCAGTAGATACTCTTTTTGTTTTAGAAGGCTGAACTGACAAACATGGAACACTCGACTTTTCTTTAAATGTGTAAGTTCCCATTATCTCAAAGGCAATTAACACATTTGCAGCACAAATTCCATCTGTGTATATTATCTGTATATATTATAAAAGAGAATAAAAGCAGCAGAACTGTACACTGCAAATGCTGGAGGAACTCTTTTGCCTTGAGGCAAACAAAAGTTCTGGGCGAGGTTATGTTACATGGCTAAAAACTTAAAAAACAGTGTATCCTTTGAAAGATTTTGCTACTAAAATGTAAAAAGTTTTCACTATTACAGTTAAGATTTTTACTTGTACGACTGGATTATTTTAGGATCTTACCTATCTTCCTTACTTGTAAAATGTGTCATCCGATTGAATTAGTTCAGAATTTATTATTTATTCTCATAACTTCACTTTTTTTCTTTTTAAGAATTTTTATTTATTCATTTGTTCAATACTGGATTTTGCTAAGCAGCTCAGACTCATAGTTATCCTCCTGTCTCAGGCTCCCCAGCACTGCTATTATGGGTGTGCACCACCACGCCCAGTTTTTGTGGCCTGCATGGTGAACCTGGGGGTCTGGAACCAGCCCAGCATAGGGTATCAGAGATCAAACCCAGGTCCTTGCATTTGCCAGGCAGGCACTTAAACCACTGAGCTATGCCCCCAGCCCTTATCTCATAATTTCATTTCTCACCATTGAGTTGGAACTGTCTTCAGTCTCTCTGGTTAGTATGAGCTCCAAGTCTATGTATGTGCAGTAGTCATGGACATTTTGCCCACTTCCCCATTCTGTGTTTCCACTGCTAATTTGCTGCAGAACCTTTTCTTTAAATTCATTTCAAGAACTTTGTAATAGTTTCACTTATGGCAGCATTATAGGTTCCCTTCAATTGTTTGCAGACTCTTACTTAAGTTGTCCTTGATTGTAAATTTACAAGGTTAAGTACTGGTTAAAAAGGTGACTTCCTATTTGTCCATAATAGCCACTGCCATCAGGTTTCTTTTCTTTGTAGAGAGTGGCTGTTAACACCTGTCCTTACCTGAATTGCAAAACTACTTTGGCTTTTTAGGTGACCTATCAAATAAAAACCATCTCAGTCTACTATAAACCAACTTGTGGGGTTCACAGATTTGACCCAAACTAGTTTTTACTTCATTTTCATCCCAAGATTCCAAGTTTTTGTCATCGTTTCATTCTTAGAGGTGCATACTTGGATCAATTTTCAAATATAGATCTCATTACAAAGTTAAGAGAACATATGGTAATAATTGCAAACATGACTTCTGTTCCTTTGGACTAGAATGCAGTAGCCCATGTAGTAATGCATTAGAATGGGAGATAGCAACATGAGTTCATGTTTAGCTTAATACAGATAGTCATATACAAAAATATGTATAGGTAGGTTACACAAAAGAATGAGCATATATATTTCTTATGACAGGTGAGATAATTTAGAAGCATCACTCTCCAGGAATAGTAACAATACTGAGTGTTCAGATACTGACTACTAAGTACATTTTTGCAGAGGAACTAATCAGGGCTCCTTAGATTACTGTTTCCAGAATTTATGAGAAAATGTACAAAAATGTCTAGAACATCTTTAACTCTGGAATAGCATGAGATGTTCAAAGATAAAACTTGTAAAATATAAACAACACCACATATTGATAGTTTAGATTTGAGTTTTTCACAAAACTACATATACTAAAGATTCTGCCTCCTGGAAGACACTCTTAGAAGGTGGTGGAATCTTTTGGAAAGGGGACTTAGTAAGTAAGAAGTCCTTAAGTCACTGAGGAGATGCACCATGAGCAGGTTATGAAATTCCAAGTCTTCTTCTTCCTCTTGGCCCCTTGATTTTAAAGTGAGCATTTCAGCTTTGCATATATTTCTATGATCAGGAGCTGTCCTGCTACATGGTGAAAGTAAGTGGGTCAGTGGGTCCTCAGCCAGAACATACAAAAGTAAGAAAATAAAGCTTCTATATTTTATCATTTCACATATTTGGTACACTAACAGAAAGCTAGCTAACACAGAATGTGTAAGATCCAAAGGAAAAAAATGTATAAAGACCAAAGTCAGACAGACAATTTAAGCAACACCCTATTAAATGTACTTGATATTATAATGATAATTATAAACTAAAATATGTGAGCCTACATTGATATATAAAGAAATCACTGGACAAATATTTGAAAAGAAAGAAATAGACAAATAGTTAATGCACAGCTATTCCGAATATTTTCTTAGGAGTTGGGGAGATTGCTGAGTGGTATAAGCACCTATCTGGCAAGTGCAAGGTCCCGAGTTCAATCCCTGGTTAAGTCTCAGTTACTTTTCTCTCATTGCTGGGACAAAATACCTGACAACCAAAATTAAGGACAGAAACGTTTATTTATCTCACAGTTTGTGCAGTTTTCAGTCCATACTCAGCTGGCTCCAAGGCATAGTGGCATGTGGCAGAGGGCCACAGTTCATGGCAGTGGAAAACATCAAAACAGGAAGAGCAAATGGGAGTTGTGAGAACAGTGGCCAGAGAGCAAGTCTCTCTTCTCCTTACATTGCCTTCAGGCTATCTACCCCAAGCTGGGTGTAGCAAGCACACCCATAGTCCCAGGAGTACTCAGATTCATAGCCCCAGCCTTAGATCTTGAGTTAATGACAACTCTAGAACTGCACCACAATGACTGCATGAGAATTTGGGGGGACAACTATACACAAACTATGACAGGTACAAAAAAATCCAAATAATTTCTTCATTAATATCTTCAGTAAGCTTGAACACAGCTTCCCACTATGTGGGAAGAAGATACCATAGATATTTCCTCTTAATGTGTACAATAAAAAGGGGTGAAAAGCAGTGTGAGTAATGAAAACCTAGAAGAAATCATATAAAGACCATGCCAGCTAGATGGTTAAGGTCAACATCAGAAGTGGCAAGTCAAGTTGATTAGACGTACGCTTAACAGATGATCACACCTACAATTTACTTGTCCCAAATCATAATCATAGTCTAGTCACTGGAAAACTGAGGAAAGTGATTGAGGGTTGATTTATAAAACACTTTAAAGCACTGTTCAAAAACTGTCAAAGATTTCATCAGCTGCATAGAAGTAATGATATTTGGTGGCTTATGCCTGTAATGTCAGTATTCTGGGAAATGAAGGCCAAACAGACCTTTTTTAAACTCAGCTGGGAAACTTAGTGACTTAGTGAAAGCTTATCAAAAAAGATAAATAAAAATAAGAATTAAAGTAAATCTAAAAATAAATATAGGTTTAGCTCAGTATTAAAACCCTGAGTTCAATCTTAGTTTTTTAAAAAGGCAAAACAAACCAAAAATGGAAGATTTTAAATACTCTCAGAGCCTAAAAATTTATAAAGTGCTAATACAAAGTTATATATATATATATATATATATATATATATATAGGCATTAATAGGGATCATTAGGTGTGAGGGCTGAGGGTTGATAATGGGATATCTTTGAACTATATTTCAACTTTTTTGTCAACATTAAACTAATTGTAAAATAAAGTTATTTTCTTTAAAAAAGATATAAAATTTTGTTGGAAAGTTTGAAGTGCGATCAAATTTTTGACTCACCATATTCTATGCAGGTCTTTGGGGTACTTAATATTTGTCTATTTCCTTCCAGCTCATATGCAATGAAGGATCAAGTATTTCCATCAGCCACTAAAACTGCCCTTGCCTGTCATGTGTCTCTGCTTTTGGTTTCCTCATGAAGGGGAGAAAAGTTAGTTAGGAGATCAGCTCTATGGGGCTTCCTCCTTTCAGAGTATGATCAAGTTTGCATAATAGATATGTACTACTGGCTTTCAAAAACTTAGCAATGAAATCTGACTTCTAGCTTTGCAACATCTGCAGAAAGGGAATATATTTAGAAAAGACAAAAACAGATGATTTTTGTACCAGTCATCCATACCTGCCTGACTTAATTTTCCTCTTCAGTCCATAGGGTTTTGGTGAAGTTTATCACTTTCTGGTCATCTCTAAGGTTGACATTTATTACTGTTTTTATTTTCCTAGGGATAAGGACTCAAAATATGTCTACTTAAGATACTCTATTCCTCTAATGAAGTCTATGAGCCCATTACTGAGACCCAATCTGGAGTCTGGGTAAAAAAGTATTGGACATCAAGCCAACACCAATAAAAATTGTCAGAAGATAAAATGAGAGAAACTAGTGCGATTTTAGTTTCTGTTGTCTAAAATTAATCTTGCTCTAGAATTTCATTCCAAGTAAACTCTATTATTCTCATGATGTTATAGTCTATATGAATCACAGTTTACTTAACTAATAATTAATATATTATTAGCACAGGTATGCTTTTCTTAAAGGTTTTGTTGCCAACAAAAGGAGCCAAGATAAAACTGAGTGAAGCTTGAACACAGTTGAAAGTTTACATTCCAATGCTTTTCTTGGAGATTTGCATTCTTCGTATGGAGCAGCAAAATAGCAAAATTATTTTCATTTGTTGCACAGTGAAAGTTGATCAAGTATTGAAATAGTGTGGTTTATAGGCTGGGTATCGAGGCACATACTCCACTCTCAGCACTTGAGAGACTGAGGAATGAGAAAAGCTGCAAGCTTAAGGCCTCACTGGGGTATATAGTGAGATTGAGGCCAGCCTGGACTACATGATAAGATGCTGTTGCAAAATAAATAAGTACATATGGTAGTTGGATCATATGAAATTTGGTAGAAATAGTTGAAAACATATAGATGTGTTTGTTATTTATTGCAGTTTGCAGTTATGACCCCAAATAAAGCTCTAAAAAGTATCACCTTAAAAGTTTCATGAAAACATCACCACTGTAAAAGCCTATTTCTGCATAAGATCAACAATACCAGAATGCTGAAAGTCAATACTGACAATTTGAAAGGATACAGAACTAGAAATGCAGTGAATTGAGATTAAATTCAAGTAGTTTTCTTCTGATATATTCATTAAAGCATCACCATTTGAATGTATCTTAAAATGAGAGGTTATATCTGTCTTTACCTCTTAAATTACTGCTTTGAATTGTTCCTACATCAGATTGCAAGATAAAAGCCACTGGGTTGAAAGCATGGGAAACGATAAGATGAGAAACATTTAGCTAAATAGAAGGACTCTGTCCCTCTTTAAGGGAGTATAGTTTCTCCTGAATTGGTGAATAGCCTGTGGAATTGCAAGTAAAAAGAAATCCTCACGGATTTTTAGACAAGTAGTGCTTCTCAACAAAACTGAAAGCATAGAAAACGGACTTTAAATAATCACTAGTTACATGTGAAACTTTGCAAACCTCTGAACCCCATACTCAAATGAAATTAGCTTCTTTAGTAGTACTCTATTGCAGAAGAATGCTGACTGGTGTCTATTTGGACAAACCACAGAACAAAAAATGGACAAGAAATGTCCTACAAGAAAAATATTAAAGAAAACTATGTACATTGTTTAATGAATCACACTACCTGCATAACTAAAAGACTCACAAAGGATCTGACTACTGCTTACAGACAAAATCAACACTAGGGAATTTTTTTTTTTATTTTTTAAAATGTAATTTATTAGGATAGTTATCCTAGTAATGTGTAATGTGGTTGGATGATGGACAGCTTGTTGATTCCTGGGTTTCTAGGTCTGGGGAGGTTCTTCTTCAGACTATGATGCAAATATAGGAAACTCTTTTAAAAATTCTTGACTCTGGTTGGTACACATTAGTTGGTAAAACTTTCAGGATGTGCTTACTTTCATTTATGGAGGTTTTTACAGAGTGAATTACAAGATAAAAGTGTTTGCCTTTTATTTATAACTGGACTCTAGCATTTACTTCATATTTATATTTTGGCTTTAAGCATTCCCCATTAGTAAAAAGAAAAATTATATATATATATATATATATATATATATATATATATATATATATATATATAAGCTTATATGAAAAATTCATCCTATAGATATCCATAGGATTGCATAACGCAATCCATAAAATGCTGAAACCAGGATTTATGCTGAAACCACTGTCGTGTTTGGGGTTTTTCAAGGGGAAACAATTTAACACAGGACACATAGTTTATAGAATTATTTTCTAATGAATAGCCCAAAGAGTCATATACAAAGGCAGTGTAGGAAATCTGTCCACACACTAAAGACCAAAGAATCAATTTGAGTGCTTGAATCTCACAGTAATGTCCTGCATGTGTTCAACTGATGTCCTAAAGCTTATAACAATGCCTCCCACAAGTCCAATTGGAGGCCTAGAGCCCTTAACAGCCCCATTTAATTCTCCCATTTGGTCTGTGCAGAAGATGGACACTGCTTGGTGAATGATGGTAGATTGCCATAAACTGAACCAAGTGGTGACTCCAAATATAGCTGTGATACCAGATGTAGTTCTTTGCTTAAATAGATTACCACAAGGCCAGGGAGATGGCTTCATAGAATAAATGCTTCCCTGGTAAGCTCAAGGGCCTGAGTCTGAGTTCAATCCTCAGTTATGCCAAAGAAAAAAAAATAGATTACCACATCTCCTGGTAGCTGGTATGCAGCTGTTGATTGGGCAAATGCCTTTTTTACTATACCTATTGTTTAGGACAACCAGAAACAATTTATTTTCAGCTTGTGAGGCCAACTATGTGCCTTCACTGGCTTACCACAGCTCAGCAGTTCTGTGCCACAACTCAGTTGATAAGGATCTTGATTGTCTTTCTCTTCCTCAGGATATAATACTTATCCATTACAGGCAGCAAGCACTCTGGATTTGGTGGGCATTTGGGATTCAGAGGATGGGAAATAAATCCAACAAAAATTCAAGATCCTTCTACATCAGTGAACTTTCTGCGAGTCTAGTAGTGTGGCTCACATAGGGATGTTCCTCCTAAGATGAAAGATAACTTACTGTATTTGGTTTCCTCTATGATAAAAAATGGAGAGATACTGACCAGTGGGCCTGCTTCGATTTTTTTTTTCAAGACCAGGAACATTTTATTAGTATCTTTGGGAACTGAAAACTTCAGACAGTAACAGTTCCAAGTTTTGATACATTTCAACCTTCCCTTACAGAAAAAAATAGAGAAAAAAATTATATATCCTCCACAAATTCTCCCAGTCAACAAGTGGCCATCGTGCTCAACCCTCTTTCCCAGAGAAGTCACTTTTCCAGTTCAGCACATTGTTTTCCTCAATCTGCTGCCCCAAGTTTGCTTCACAATTCTTTCCAGGTCAAGATACTGGCCATAGATGGAGACAGAGTGAACAGAAAACAAGCAGGGCTCCGGGTCTGCTTCACAGTCAAAGTCCATCAACCATTCTCAGCACCAAGCATCACTGTCTTCATCAAGTCTTGTGTGTAGAGACAGAGAGTTTGCATGACTTTGACATAACACATTCCTCATTTAGCCCATTTACCAAAGGACTTGGAGAGCTTTGAATTTTGAGTAGGACTCAGAATAAGAAAAGGCTCTGCAATAGATTCTGTCTGCTGCTCAGGCTGCTCTTCCCCTGGGGCCATATAATCCAGCAGATCTTATGGTAATTCAAGTGTCAGGTAGATAGAGATGCTGTTTAGAGTCTCTGGCAGGCCCCATAGGTGAATGCAGTGGAGGCTTTTAAGATCTTAAGACCAGCCAAACAGCTTGGTGGATTAAAGCACTTGCAAGCAGGTTCAGGGGATGGGGGTCCGATTCCTGGGCCTTCCTGGAAGGTCCCACCCCTGAAGCATGCTGAGATGGCAATTGAGACTGCGCATGGTGGCAAATGCCTGTAATCCTAGCACTTGGGAGGCTGTAAACAAGAGAATCATTAGGAATTTGATCCAGTAGCGAGACCATGAACATGCTATAGACCCTCCCCTAAAATACAAAAAAAAAAGAATTTTTGTAACAAAGCTCTCTCATCATCTGCAGACAAATACTCTTCTTTTGAAAAATAGCTCTTCATCTGTTGCTGTGCCTTAGAGGATAAAAATAGTTCTGTATATCAGTTACAAAGCCTGTGATCAGCTGCAGAAAGGAGGATTTTTAAAAATGTATTTAGTACAGGGTCTACAGGATCTCACTATACAGATTGAACTCACAGTGATTCTCTTGTTTTCAGCCTTCCAAGTGCTTGGATCACAGGCACGCACCACCATGCCATCTCAATTGCTGTCTTAACATGCTCCAGAGGCAGGGCTAGCACAGTATGCTGGGGATTGAACCCCTGGACCCTGAGTCTGCCTAAGAAGGCACATTAATCAGCTGAGCTATCTGTCCAGCCCAGTAAAGAGCATCGTAATTGTACTATTTTTGCACTATATGGTGTTGAAATGATATAATATTAATAGACTTAATATTGGTTCTTAAGAATTTGTTAAACCTGTATTAATGTTGAAGTTATGCAATGGTCAGTGTAAGCATCAAGCAAAGAAAATTGGTTTCTGTTTTGATAAGAAAATTAGTGCATTTTCATTTGCACACAGGATAGTTGTAACATGTTAGGAAGAATTATATGCATGTCTTTTGATCTGGAGACTGGTTTAAGAAATATGTCTGTTTGCCAACTCAGTAAGAAGTGGGCTGTAGTAGGTGATTGATTGTGTCAACTTGGGATTAAAAGCTTAATTAAATAGTCTCAGCAGTTCTGCACTGTAGAGTGTAGAGAACTCACCATATGGTGGTTCATCACCTAGATGATATACAAAGGAAATGAGGAATGACACAAGGCTTCATTCTTTGGAGGAGCTTGAGTTTTCACCTTTAGCTTGGAGATCATCTCCTGGCTCCTAGTGCAGAATATTTGGCTTCCACTTTGGTCCTTCATCCTAATGGTGTAGACGCATCAATCTTCCATTACAGGCCATCAGCGTCCTGATACAGACTTGTGTGGAACACCGCAGGGAGCTCCAGACCTTGCACTGAATGCTTTGGTCCCCAACACATGGACGACCTCTGCATGCTTCCTCATCTGGCTGACTGTGAAAAGCCAGTATTTTAATTTCTTATGTATTTTCACATCTTGCGTTTTATGTTTTTGTAGTGAAACCCTGATTGATACAACGAACATAAGAATAAACTACTTACGAATCAAGGCTGTGAATGGAAAACAGCAAAATAAAGCTGAATGAAAACGTATTGCTACATGGTCCCCTAGATTAATTAGAGCCACCCTAACTTTATATATGTTTAAGGCCCTGGAGATAGCTCAGTAGAATAAGTGCTTGCCTAGCAAGCACAGGATCCTGGGTTCAATCCCCGGTTCCTCAAAAAAAAAAAAAATTAAAAAAAAAAAAAATAAATAAATAAATAAATAAAAATAAATGTTTGAAAATATATTCCTTTTGTGATTAAGATAGTTTAAGAATTTATTTTACTTTAGTCAAAATGCACTGATTCATATATTTATATGTTAGTTGAACATAAAATATTTTAAGGTACAAAATCAAAAACCATTTCAATTTTCTCTTTTTTTTAAAATAAAAAAGAACTTGTAGATACTTGTGTGGACAACTCACAGTCATTTTAGTGTGTCTGGTATCAGCTGTAGTTCTGTCATCAAAGAGGAACACGCCTTCAGTTGTACTTGTTTTTATTTGGGAATGTATTTTATTGTGTAAAGAACCTGCTTTCATATATGATTATAATGGCATATAAAGTTGAAATGTTTAGGAAGTTTCAAAATCATTATATATTTGCAATAGCTAATTATTTGCCATCTCCAGAGTAATTCAGATATGACTAGTAGAATCAAAATGAAATCTGGTTGGAACATGGTGAAAACTAAAATTTAAAAATAAAAGTTACAGTAGAAAACACATTGCTGAGAGCTGGGGAGAGAGCTCTGTGATCTAAGCAACTGCCTAGCAAGTGCAAAGATCCAGGTTCGAGCCCCAGTACTGCATGCTGTGCCCTGAGCCAAGTGGGCCACCAAAAGCAGATTTGGTGGATCATGCCTGTAATTCCAGCATGGGGAGGATGAGATGGGAGGGTCCCTAAGAGTTTGAGCTGTGTAGTGAAATTCTGTACCAAATAAATAAACAAATAAACAAACAGATAAATGGAAGACACATTGCCATCAATTCCCTTCAAAATACTTTCTCTCATTTGGAAAACACTTGTATCATTTTTCCTGCTGAAGCAGTTCTGAAACTATTTTTAAAACTTTTCATATACTGTCATAGGTTACCTCAGTACCTTGTATTGACTCAAAACATCTCTTCCATGATGATTTTGACTTTGGAGAGGAGCCAGGTGTCCATGGTTCCACCTCGTTGAGTTAGGACACTGTCATGTTTCAAAGGCCTATTTTTCTGTTTGATGGCACCAGGCAGCTGTGTTCACTGTAATTTTGGTCACATATACTAAAAAACATTCAAAAGTGCTTCAGAAAAGGTGGAGGAACAATAGGAAAAACATTTCAAAATAATAAGGATAATTTTGAGGAGGAATTAATAGCCCTGTATCTTTTACTGTAATGAATTTTTAAACTTTAAATATTCACTATGTATTTCAATCACATATCAAGTGCTCTAATGTTTCTATAACAAAGTTTTGACATTCCCATTAGAGCTTCAGATTATGAGGAACTCAATAATCTGAAATGCTTGAACTTAACAAAAAGGATGAAAATATGGAAAACTAAATCCAAATTTTATTGCTTACTGGATCTATATTTCTCTGAACCAAAAGAAAAAAAAATGAAAACCATAATTTTACTAAATTTCCCAATAGTTTTGAATTCATATTAGGCTAATACTTTACCACTGTTCTATAGCCTGAACCGTTATGCTAATTCCTAGTCTCAGAATTAGAAATAGAACTATTCTAATAAAAACATTGAAGTATGAGATTCTGGACATTTGGCAACTGCTGAAAAAGTTGTGTATAGTTCAGTAACTATGATAAGTATTAGTAAATAGTCTAAGATTAATAGACCACTTTAGACTAATGATAAATTGACTATTATATTAAACAAATGACCCACTCCAAGGAAGATAATCAATAAGCCTTAAATTTATCAATAAAGGAAAGTAGCATTCAAATGCCATACTACTATTTTCTTTCTTTTCATTCAATCATTTTTGCTTTCAATTCTTAAGCTTCACAGTTCCCCCTTTTGTAGGTTTGTATACAAATCAAAAACATTATTTTAAATATGAGCTTTAGCAATTCTTCCCTTCATTGTAAACAAAGCTTTCTGCTCTTGGTGCAGCACTGAAAGTGTTGATCTGGGTTGCAGCTTCCCACAGATGAGGAATGTGATGACCTACCTGGAGTAACCTCTACGATTAGGAAATCTGCTGAGGTCAATTAAAGGCTTGGTCATAAGTGTAAAAGATTTTCTCTCATCTCTATTTTTGCTACCCAGAATTGAACTTCAGAGAGATTACTTTAGGTAGAAAGCAATGACCTGCAAAAATGTACTTGAGGCTAAAATTGCCGTGACTGGTCATGATAATCTTCTCAGTAATAACCTCTTTGATTTAGCCCCCTATTGAGAATCATACTGGCTCTCCTACTTGAGAGTTCGCTGGGAAAATGATTCAATAAATTAAAAATTAAACTAATACCATCACTGAAATGAAGGGGTTGAAAAATTATGTAGAGCACACATTTAAAAAAAGGTTGACAGGACGATGTTTGAACTTTATTCATGTATAATTAATAGACTGATGATTTTAACTTGAGATAATAGTAACTCAGATCTAGAGAATAACCCCTCCGCTTTCTTTCCTCTATTTTAGAAAATAAAATGCAATCATGATACACATGACCTGCTACAATTTCTAACATATTTATTCTACTTAGAATATAGCTCTGTATTACATTATTATATTTATAGAGAATTTTTATTTTATTTTACTGTGTACAGGGTATTCAGGGTCTCAATATTAAATTGGATACCTAGTGATCCCCCAGTTTACAGCCTCCCAAGAGCTGGGATTTCAGGCACACGCCACCACACCCAGTCTCAGTTGTCATCTCAGTATGCCCTGGAGGCAGGGCCAGCACAGGAGGCCCAGGGATGGAACCCCAGCCCCTGTGCCTGATTCTAAGTCACAAATCAAAATAAACTTGCATTACTAATGAAAACTTTTTCTTAATTGTATTTGCTCAAATAATTGATAAATAGGTTGGAACACATTGGTTGGAGCATTTAAAATGTCCATGATTATACCTTAAATGCTATTGTGTGTCCACTCTGTTTTTCTTTCCCTAATTTATAATGTTTACTAATAAAACTATTTTCTCATGCAAATACTATTCAAAATCAATCATTTTTCCTTAACGGAAAATATATATATATATATATATATATATATATATATATATATATATATATATATATATGTGTGTGTGTGTGTGTGTGTGTGTGTGTGTGTGTGTGTGTGTGTGTGTGTGTGTGTGCTCATGCGCTTATAAATTCAAAGTACAGGAGGTGAACACTATCACATTATTAACAGTACTTGTTTGATACTTCATTTCTCAGAGGTCATGGTTTCTTAAGTAGGTTGTGTTTGCTTGTTCTAATTTCATGTCAATTTCTCCATCTTGGGAGACACATATTTCTTTAATATATTCTCAATTAGCAATGTCTTTAAAAATAGTGTATATTTTTATAATAAAGGCTGTATCAAAGCCCACTTTATGGAGTTCTGACTAAGTCCCATAGTTTGCATCTTACACTGCACCTGTATCTGAATCATTTATTATACATATGTAAATATAAAGATACACATGCCTCTTAAATCAACTAAAAAATGCAAACTTTTGTGTAGAAAAGTGTGCTTGTCAGAGGACAGTGATTGATGATGCATAGTATGCCTAAGGACAGTCACCTCTAAAGAAAAATTTTCTCAGGCTTTCATAGAGAGCAACTTAGTTGAGTAATGATGGTGACTCATCCAGATGGCTGACACTAACAAAAGATACACAAGGTGATATACATGGTTTCATGGTAAATCTAGAAGGGATTCAACTGACCTTGTCAGATACAAAAGTTACATTTTTACTTATATAGGACATGCTTTAACTTGGCCTTGGGCAGAAGAGCATAACCATAAGGTACAAAGAATAAAGCTGTATTAATATGCAAAGCTATAAAAGGCTCGAGTCAATAACTTTAGACAATTACCAGTTGTGCTGATAATCCACTACTATTATGGACTACTGGACTATATTGGGTTATTTTGCTGAATTCAAGTACCTAAAATATTTGAACCAGCATCAAGTATGAAAAGGTCCTTTAAAGACTTCTCTGGGGCTAGCCAAATAGCTCAGTAGATTAAAGTGGCTGAAAGCAAGCACAAGGGCCCAGGTTCAATCCCCGGGCCTGCTGTGCTGGCACCACCCTCTAGGCACACTGAGATGGCAATTGGAACTTGGCATTGTGGAATGTGCCTGTAATCCCAGCTCTTGGAAAGCTGTAAGCAGCTCCATCACTACAAGTCCAATGTAGTAGTGAGACCCTGAATATCCTGCAAGCCCTTCCCTAAAAATACCAAAAAAATAAAAATAAATAAATAAAGACCTTATTAGGTGTCACAGATGGCTCAGAAAATAAGTGCTTCACAGGTGAGTGCAAGGGTCTGAGTTCAATCCCTGGTTCTACCAAAAAAAAAAAAAAAAAAAAAAAAAAAAAAAAAAAAATAAACAAAAAAAAAAAAAAAAAAAAAAAAAAAAAAAAAAAAAAAAAAAAAAAAAAAAAAAAAAAAAAAGAAAAAAAGATTTCTCCAAATATAGCTTCTGTAACAACAAAAGAACACCCATCTCTAATAAACAAACAAACAAACAAACAAAAGAAAAACGCCAAACACAAAAGTGGGATATAAAGAACCATTTTTAGTGAAAAAAATATGTATATACAAAATAGTTAGGATACATATACAACTATCTTCTATTAGTTTAATGAGAAGAAACATTTGCACTAATAGTGTTTAGACAAGATATCATGTCTAAATCTTGTCCTCTAAATAACTACTATGAAGACAATAATATGCAATGTATTAATTATTGCGACTGTCCTAATAACCTATTTTTTATTTTTTTATTGAAGAACAAATAGCAATGAGACAGTTTCAAATCAAATTAACTGGACAAATTCAGTAATTAATACATTGCAAATTGTTTTTGTAATTGTTGCACAAGGTACATACATGATATTCTACTTACACTATTAGAGCAGATGTGTCTTATCAATAAATTATGAGAATGTAGCTGTGTACTTAATTTTTAAAGCTCAATTATAGCCCAGTTTTGATAATTAATTCTTGATAACAGTATTATCTTCCTAGTGGTTGTCCATAGTTCTAAAAGCTGACATAATATATTGTCCAACCACTGTTAGTGCAAATCTTACTTCTCATAGAATTATGCAGAAGTAATGCATATTTATCCTAATTATACTATTTATACAAAAACAACATGGTTCTTCCTTTCTATCCCCATTTTCTTGTCTAGACTTGTTAAAGGTGGGCACTCTATTGTCGTTAAACTACTATAGGTGCCTGAATTCGGCGACACAATCAAACAGAGTCCAGAAGTCCACAAAAATATTGAGTTGTCTGAAGAAGTTGTTCACGATAGCTATTTACGGCTCAACTTATTATTATGGCCTCACATTGCATACCTCATTGTTATGCTTTTCTGATAGATGGTTGAGACTGAGATAAAGCAAGAACTATATAATAAAAATGTAGTTTTTGTATATGAAGAGGTCAGTTATGTCCCCTAGGGTTTATCTTGTAATCCTGTACCATACTCTGTAGATCCTTTGTCTGTGTCATCCATGTAGATGAGTCACAGTCGATGCTTGACCAGTTTACTGTCTGTGTGAGCCTGAGAGAAAGTTTTCTCTCCATGTGACTCTCCCTAGGCACACTATAGATCATCGATCACCTTCCTCTGTGGTGCCACAATGTCCTTGATCAGAAAATTTGGGGCACAACTGAGTTCCACGATGTAACAGTATAGGTTCACCTATGTCCTGTGTCTTTGCTGACCTTAAAAGGCTAGGCCAAAATGTTGGCTGGCCTTGCAGACTTTCTATTTCTAATTTTTTATCTGTGAACTTAGGTTGTTAACCATCTAGAAGAAAAGCTGTTTAGTACCTGGCAGCATATGCCATTCACTTTGCCCTAGCTATCTACTCAATCTTTTTAGTTGTTGCACTTTTCTATTTGCATTTATTCATTTGACTTCCTATATTAGGGAGAGTATAGAACATTTGCACATGTGCGTATGGTTTATTTCACTTATTAGTATATGTTCAAGTGGCATCCACTTCAATGTAAATGCTTCAAGTTTATTATCCTTTATAGCTGAGTAATGTTCCATTATATACCACATCCTTTTGAACCATTCTTGATTGTCAGACATCTTGGTTGTTTCTAAGATTTTTCTATCACAAATGGTGCTGCTATAAATATAGGTACACATATATCACCATGATATGATGTTTTCAGTTCCTCAGGGAAAATTCCCAGCAGGGGAATATCTGGCTTGAATGGGATTTCCAGTCCTATATTTTAAGAAGTCTCCACACTGATTTCCATAATGTTACACAAGTCTACATTCCCACCAGAAGCAGAGAAGTGTTCCTTTTTCCCCACAGCCTCTCCAACATTTGTTGTTGATTGATTTCTTTATGATAGCCATTCTTTCTGGAGTGAGATGGTATCTCAGTGTTGTTTTAATTTGCATTTCATGGATGCCTAGTGATGTAAAGAATTTTTTCATATATGTATTTGCTTCTTTAATTCCATCCTCTGAGAAGTGTGTATTCATCTCAGAGGCCCATTTCTCGATTGGGCCTTTAAATTTGAGCGCCCTGTTATATCTTAGTTCTTTATATATTCTAGAGAGCAATCCCTTGTCTGATTGCTTATTAGTTAGGATTTTTTCAAAATTTGTGGGTTGTCTTTTTACTCTGTTGACAATTTCTTTTGATGTGCAGGAGCTCCTCAAGAAGAGTTGATCCCAGTTGTTGATTCAAGTGTTTCTCGTGTTTGTTCACAAACACTTTTCCCACCCCTATGTCTTCAAGGGTTCCTCCTACTTTCTCTTCGAGAAGATTGAGTGTTTTTATTTTAATGTTTAGATCTTTAATACATCTTGAATTTAGGTTAGTGCATGGTGATAGAGCTGGGTCAAATTTTAGTTTTCGGCATGAAGAAAACCAGTTTTCCCAGCATCATTTCTTAAAGAGGCTATCTTTCTTTCAATATTCTTCTTTTTTCCCCTTTATCTAAGGGGCTGAGCGTGTTTGCAGAGGTCTCTGCTTCTTCTAATCTATGCCATTGATCCTCAGGTCTATTTTGTTGCTAATACCATGTTTATATTATCACAGTGGCTTTGTAGTATAATTTCAAGTCAGGAATTGTAATGCCTCCTGCCTTGTCTTTGTAAGCCAGAACTGCCTTTTCTATTCTAGGTTGTTTCTACTTCCAAATAAATTTTAGGAACAATTTCTCTAGATCTGGGAAGTATGTTGGTGGAAGTATAATAGGGATTACATTAAAACTGTAGAAAAATTTTGGGAGTATGGCCATCTTCAGAATGTTGGTTCTTCCTATCCAGGAGCATGGAATATCTTAACATTTTCTGAGATCTTCTATGATCTGTTTTCTGAGGGTTTTGTAATTTTCCAAGGAAAGATCTTTGACTTCTTTGGTTAAGTGAATTCCAAGGAGTTTCATTTTCCACATTGCTGTTTCTAAGATTCACTCTTGTTACCTGTGTAGAGGAATGCTATTAACTTTTAAGTATTAACTGCATCCTGCTATACTACTGAATTTCCGTATCAATTCTAGTAGCTTCTTGGTGGATGTTTTTGGGTCTTCCAAGTAAAATATCATGTCATCTGCAAATAGAGACAATTTAACTTCTTTACCTATTCTTGTTCCTTTATTTCTCTCTCTCTCTTCTAATGGCTGTAGTTAATGACTCCAAAACTATATTGAAAAGGAGGGGTGATAGAGGACATCCTTGTCTTGTATCTGATCTAAGAGTAAAACATTTCAGTTTTTCCCTGTTTAGAATTGTATTAGCTGTTGGGTTGTCTTAGATGGCTTTTATCAATTTGAGGTAGAGTCCATCTATTCCAATTTTCTGTAGGGTTTTAAACATGAATGTGTGCCGGACTTTGTAAAATGTTTTTCTGCATCAATTGAGAAGATCATGTGTTTTTTAGATTTCAGTCTATTAATATAGTGTATCACATTTATAGATTTTCAAATATTGAACCATCCTTGCATCCCTGGGGATGAATACTACATAGTCATGGAGTATGATCTTGATGATTTGCTGTATTCTATCTGCTAGGATTTTATTGAGAAGTTTTGCATCTATATTCATGAGGGAGATTGGCCTATAGTTCTCTTTTTTGGTTGTCTCTTTCCCTGGGTTTTCAATCAGTATAATACTTACCTTCAGAAATGATTTTGGGAGTAGTGCTTCCTTTTCAATTTCACTGAAAAGGTTGAGGAGTTTAGTGATCATATCATATAAATTTCTTATAGAATTCAGCTATGAATCCATCAGGACCTGGACTTTTCTTTGATGGTAGGCTTTTTATTATGTTTTCTATTTTGATGGCTGTTATTGGATCACTGATAGTTGTTATATCTTCTTTGTTCAGTTTTGATAATTTGTACCTATTGAGGAATCTGTCCATTTCTTCTATGTCTTCTATTCTGTGAGTGTAAAGATTCTCGAAGTAACCATTGATAATCTTCTGAATTTCCACTGAGTCTCTGGTGATTTCACACTTTTCATTCCTTATTGGTTGTATTTGAATTTTTTTTGCTCTTTTTGATGACATTGGCTAGAGGCTTATCAACTTTATTTAGTCTTTCAAAGAACCACCTTTTTGATTTGTGGATTCTTTGAACTACTTTCTTCATCTCAATTGAATTAATTTCTGTTCTAAACTTTATGATTATTTCCCGTCTTTTGGGCTCTGGGTTTTCTTTGCTATTCTATTTCTAGATGTTGGAGGTGCAACATTAGGTTTATTTTTTAGCATCCTGTTTTCCTACTGTGTGAGTTCATAGCTATTATTTTCCCTCTAAGAACTGCTTTCATCGCATCCCATGAATTCCAGTAAATTGTGCTTGAATTTTCATTGAATTGTAGATATTGTTGAATTTCTTGTTTCATTTTTTCTGAGACCCATTGATTGCTGAGTACAGTGTTTTTTAGTTTCTGTGAATTTAGCGGTTTTCTCTGGTTTCTTTTGTCATTTATTTCCAGTTTTATTGCACTGTGGTCACATAATATGCATGGGATAATTTCTGTTTTCTTGCAGACACTTACGCTTGATGTATGGACTACTGTGCAGTCTAATTTGGAAAATGAGCTATGTGCAGGTGAAAAAATGTGTATTCAGCTGTGGTTGGGTGGCACACTCTATAAATGTCCACCAAGTCCATTTCTTCCAAGCTCTGGTTCCGTTCTGCTACTTCTTTGCTAATTTTTTCTAGTTGACCTACTTTTTTTTTGAGATAGGGGGTGTTAAGGTCTCCTCTTAAGATTGTGGTCTTAGATATTAGATTTTTCATGTCCAATAAGATTTGCCTTATATAGTTGGGTGCTCCTGTGTTTGGTGCATAGATATTTATAAGTGTTTCCTCTTCCTTTTGAATTTTTCCCCTAACCAATATATAGTGGCCTTCTTTCTGTCATTTATTCATTCTTCATTTGAAATTGAGACTGTCCAAGAACAGAATTGCTACTTCTGCTTTTCTTCTGTGGTGCTGAGGAATGTAGTATTGTTTTCCATCTTTTGAAATTGGACCAATGAATGTCTTTTAGTGTTAAGTGTGCTTTTTTTATATAGCATTTTGTTGGATTTTGTTTCCTATTGCACTGTGGCAGTCTATTTTTCTTAGTGGGAGAATTGAGTCCATTTACCTTGATAGTCACATTTAAAAGGTGTTGATTTATGAGTGTCATATTATTTATCTGGTGTTCTTTATTCCTTTTTATCCTGCGTTTAGTTGCTTTCCCTGTTTAGTGGGTTCCTTCCATTCTAATTCGTGGAGTTCTGGTCATTGTGGTCTCTCTCTAGTACATCTTTCATTAGTTTGTGTAGGGATGTCTATGTCATCATGAAATCCTTTCATTGTTCTCTGTCATGGAAGTGTATATTATTCTGGGCTGGAATTTGTTTTCATATAGGACTTGAAGAACTCTGTTCCATTGTGTGCTTGCCTTCATTGTTTGTGTGGAGAAGTTGGCTGTAATTTTGATTAGTTTTCCTTTGAATGTAATCTGCTTCTTCTCTCTAGCAGCTTTCTGTATATTATTCTTGTGTTGGATTTCTGGGATCTTGACTATTATCTGTAATTGTGTGTTTTTTTTACTTGGATTGAAGTTATCTGGAGTTCTGAATGCTTCGCTTACCTGAATGTTGGATTGTTTCCTCATATTTGCGAAGTTTTCTGCGATTACTTCTGCCCATATTCTTTTCATATCATTATTTTTACTCCTTAATTCTCATTTATGCCAATTGATCTCCCATTGTTTTTCTTGGCATGATGTTGCATGTGATGGCTAATTTTTTCTGCATTCTCATTGTTTTTAAGAGATCCTTTTTCACCTTTTCACTAGTTGCACCAGTCTTCAAGATCTGAAACTCTGTCTTTGCATTCACTCAAATGGTTTTGTAGACTCATGATTGATATTTTTAGTTCTTCTGTATCTCTTTTAATCTCCTTCATGCGTTCTATTTCTTTTCTATATTACTCATTCCATGAATCTGCCATATTTCTGATCTCCTCTATATTTTTTTTAATCAATGTCTTCCTTAGAGGTTGCTATTAATCTTTTTAATGCAGAGTGTTTTCCAAATTGGGTTTCCTCCATATATTCCTGGAATTGATTCTGTACTTTAGATGCTATGATTTCAGAGAATTATTTTTTTTATTACCAAAATTATTTCTGCTTTGAGTTCCTCTTTGCCTTTCTGCTCTTGTTTCTTTGCTTCTGACACTGTTAATTTATATGTTTCAGCTGGAATAGTGTTCTCTGCACTTCTGGGTGGGCATTGGGTTTCCCCCATAAATTTCTGGATTTGATACATTACTTCAGTTGCTATGTATTCAAATATTTATTGTTTTAAATTTCAGGCATTAATTCTGGCCTGAGTTTCTCTATACCTTTTTGCTGTTGTTCCTTTGCTTTCATCTCTGTTAATTCATTCATTTCAGCTGAGCTAGTTTCCTCTCAACTTACTGGTTGAGGTAAGGCCTAAGATTGCATTTTTCTCCTTGTCTTTCTCATTTTGTATAACACTGACTTCTGACCTTTGGTGTAAAGCTTTGGTGTAGTTATAACCTTAGTGTATTATGAGATTCAGGTGCCAGTCTATTATGTTTGAGATTATCCAGTTATGCCTGGCCTGGATTTATCTATTGTGTTCAGTTTCTCTTTGTTGCAGATCTTCTGGTACAGCTATGAGCCTGTGGTCCCCTCTGTTGGGTCCCTGGTCTGGGGAGCATTGGGCAGCACAGAATCTCTCCTTCACACTCCCAGGCAGGTCGAGGGTGGTTTGGGTATGGGAGAGTCACAAAAGTTCTCGCTCCCTTGCTGGGTTTTGGGTCAAAGGCTCTGGGGTGTTGCCAGGCAGGCCTGTCTGTGTGTGTCAGGCAGGTCTCTGGCTAGGATGCCTTGGGGTCTGATGCTCTGGATGATGCAGAGCAGACAGGGAGAAGCCAAAGGCTCTCTCAAACACTGTCAAACCATACTCTTATGGATCAGGTGCCCGGAGAGTTGGAAAAACTTTCACTTGCTCAGCGGGCTTAGGGGACAGGAGGTCTGGGGAGTTACTGGGCAGGTCGGTATGAATGTCTCAGGCTGGACACTGGCTCGGTGGGCTTGGAGGTGAGGACTCTGGATATCGTGGCACATAAGGGGGAAGCCAAAGGCTCTCCCACACACTCACCATACACTCACGGAACCGAGATCCTGAGGGAGTTGGAAAAAATCCCACTTGTTCTGTAGGCTTGGGGGCATGGTTCCTAAAAACCTGTTTTGAAACTGTTTCATTGCTATGTTTTTCTCATTAAAATGAACAAAAAAATTTAAAAAAAGAAAAGTTCCTTTTAAATACAAATGTTGGTGACTCATTGAAATATATTATTTCTATATTACGAATGAAGAAAAACAATTTTTTTCTTCAGGGAATTTTGTGAAGTATAATTTCACATGGAGAATACATGTTACAAAATGTAGTAATAGAAAAATTAGGGTGAATTTAAATGGATTTCTTTTTTCTTTTTTGTATAGGATCTCGCTATGCAGATCAGCTCATGGTGAACCTCCTGTTTTCAGGCTCCCCAGCCCTGAAATTACAGGCTTACACTATCACACTTCGACATAGTTGCAGGCTCACTGCACTTTGAGGCAGGGCAAATATGGCAAATGGTACTTAACACTGAACCCTGGTTCCTGAACTTGCCTCAATGGACGCTTAGTCCATTCAGCTATCTCACTAGCTCTGAGTGATTTTGAAGTTCTTGCATAATTTGCATTGGAAAAACACAAGAAAAAAATATAATAATTTGAAAGCAAAAGTAAAATAAGAATTATTAGAATTCCAACAGTTGTCCTGTTAATGAATTAGTTATTTTCATGAAAATATAATACCTGTATTTGATAATTTGTTTTCATATATAAATAAGAATTATGTTCTATTAATATTGAGTATAATTGAAAAGTTTTCTTATTCTTCCTATTCACATATTTATGTACGTATTTTAATTATAATTTAAAACATAATAATGATAGCTTTAGGCTACTTCAGATTTGTTTCTACTGTAGGGGATTGAAACTAGGGCCTCATGCATGCCAAGAAACCACTTGATTACTGAGCAATCACTTCAGGTGTTGGAAAAATTTAAGTGTCACACTATATTAAAATGACCACCCTAGAAATAAATTATTTTTTATAATAACAAAAAAATATTACCTACCTCTGTTTCTCCAGCATTGTTTTTGCAAGTAAGTGGAAGATGTTTTTTGTTATAAAACTCTACTTTCTTTTAAGTTAATATCATGTTAAAGCATAATAGTAAATGGTCGTATAAACTACTGCATCATATTTCATCCTATTCTTAATATTGTGAAACTCTAACCTTAATTATGTTGGAATATACTCTGTGCTTGTGTATATTGTTCCATTCATTCTTGGTCTCGGTAGCTCAGCAGCTTGGTGAAGTATCATAGAGGTCTTTATTTATGTCTATTCATGTGTCAATATTTGCAGAGAAGACATGGTAAAACAAAAATACCTGTGCATAGTGATTGCAGATATTTTCAACATACAGCACATAGTAAGATTAAAATTTTTCTACTTTAGGACATAGGGAGATAGCACAGTAGAACAAGTGCTTGCCTGGCAAGCACAGGGTCCTGAGTTTAATCCCCAGTACTGCAAAAAAATAAAAATAAAAAGGTAATTTTTTCCTTCTTTAGTTTCCAGAAATCTTCCACTCCTAGTCCTCTGTCTACCCATTCCCTGCCTATCTTTAGTAGCCAAGACAAGAGAAAACACACTGATCAGATCTGCCATTATCAAACAAATTGATTTTGTTAGTGAGCACATCACCCTCTTGAAAGACAAAAGCACACTTGTCCTTTCCTTTGATATTCAGCATTTGCATAAATTACCCAGTATCTGCTTTCTTAGAACAGGCTCAAATTTGTGTGCCTGACACCTTGTTTCTTAATCTTAGGTGGATTTTTTTTTTTTTTTTTTTTTGTCTTTTTGAGACAGGGTCTCGCTATGCAGTTCAGGCTGGCTTTAAGCTCACTTTGTAGCTCAGGCTGGTCTCGAACTCACAACAATCCTCCTGCCTCAGCCTCCCGAGTGCTGGGATTACAGGGTGGATGTTTTTGTTGTGCTAGATTCCTGAAGAGACCAGACTATATGATGCTAACATTTATATTTGAATAAAAAGGGAAGTGCTCTCATATCTTGAGTCTTAAATTGGTTTTTCCCTCTTAAAATTATTACATCTATTCTAATTGGTGTCTTAGCATTTGTATAACTAATAATAGTAATATATTACTTATTTCCTCATTATAAAACTATGCAAGGATGAAAATGTTGGTCAGGCAATATTCAGATATGAAAACCAAAAACATAATTTCACCAACTATATTAATTCTGAAGACATCTACTCAAGAGTCATTGAAATGAGGGCTCTCACAACATAATGAATAATACTGCAAATATGAGATATGGTATGCCTGGAGAAAATTAACAATCTGTATATTATCAGAAGGCTAGAAAGTCTACATTATGACATTTAAGATAAGAGATATTTAGAAAGACAGGATCTTACTCTCATAATCATCATAAACTGGTTCCTTGTTGTTATTTAATATTCTCAGTGCAGGCTTTTAACATTGTGCGTGGTGCTCTCTAGGCAAGGATGCCTGAGAAGTAGGTATCCAATCCCCTAGAACTGATAGAGTCTGAAAATTGTAAGACTAAGAAGTGCCTAAGAGAAGAATGAAAAACTTTAGGTTAACAGCTGAAGTTGAGATGCAATGAAAAAGATATCATATTCATAAGTATTTGGTGGACTTATAGTTAATTATAAAATACAAAAATGAAGAATGCATCCTTTGAGCTTGGGTATAGCACTTCAGAGAAAATGCTCTTAACACAAAGCATTCCATAGTGATAGACTGAATGACTTCCATTTTAAAAGGCTGCAGGTGGAGCGATGTTCTTGGGGAGAAAAACAATTCAGTCAAGTATTTGGACTTGGCTTTTAGAAAGGGTTTAGTTGTTCATGGTGAGGTGATTGCTATGGAAAATTCTTCCCAAAGCTTTAGGTATGAAGGCTGCAAGTTAATTTGAAAGTGAAAACAATAACAAGAGGGTGAAATGGCCTTGATAGTTTTACTTACTCTGAACTTTGCAAAAAACAAAAGAAAACAAAGAAATGCATATATAATCTTTATTGTTCTTTTTATATCTATATAAAATATACACTTTTTATAATAGAATTGAAATAATGATATATTATAAACTTACTGAACTTGGCTGCCAAAACCAAATCTATTACATTAGCATTTATTTCTTACAATTACTTTAAAGATTCATGTTTCATATATTTACATATAATTTTGATCTAGTTTTATTAATATTCATCTTTATTACTTGATACAACTCAGTGTTAGCATTTATAAGTCCTTTTTTTTAATCCTGAGATGCTCATTTAATGGGGGAATTCAAACTCATTTAGAGGATCAGGGCATGCCTTCATAAGCATTCTTGCTTATCTCAGTCTTTAATTATATTCTACATGGGTTTGTCCTAATCTTCTTTCAATAACAAGTCTTATTTTAAATGAAAAGCAAAGTAAATGGTGATTGTTCATTTGTCTGTGTATTATACATTAAATATCAAGCAGGTTTTTATAATATATAAAATTATTTATGCTTCCCTATTTAAACTTTTCTGACTTATTTCAGCATGTTTGTTTATTTCACATAGTTTTTGAGGTATGTATGTTGTGTTGTGTTTATCTTGTATAGAAGACATTTGCACAGTGTAAACATTTTGCCGTGCTCTAAATAATGAGTTGGTGAAGGATCCCCATACTAAGTATCACCCTCAATAATAATCTATTTTCCCATAAAATAATAATAAGTAGAGTATAAAAATATTACATAATATTCAGAAAACATATAGATACTTTGAAAATCTGAAATCTCTTTTGTGAAAAGATACATTAATGGACAAGATTCTTGATAATAAAAATATTTTAGTATCAAGGATTTAAGAGTAAAAGTGCTGGAGATTAATGAGTCTGAAACTGGACTTGTGTGTCATATTTACTGCCTGTGAACTAAGTGAACTTGAAAAAACTCTCACAACTATTTGTGTAAGTAAAATGATATATATATACTTAGTTGGATGGCTGAAAAATTTTATAAAATAATGGCTTTGAACAATTAACTATAATTTCCAGCATACCACATGCATTAAATTAATCTTTGCTATTAGATTCACATATTTCTGCATTTAAATGTATGTATAAAGTTTCTTCAACTAACTATAAATTATTTTAATTCAGGAATTTCTGTTTTAAAGCTTATATCTCAGTAATATATACAAAATTGGTCTCACTGTTAGATTGGACTCATAGTGATCTGCCTGTTTACAGCCTCCCCAAGAGCTGGGATTACAGGCATGAACCACCAATTGCCATTTTAGCACACCCCGGGGGCAGTGCCAGCAAGGCAGGCCCGGGGATCGAAACCCTGGCCCATGAGCCTGCTTGCAGACACTGGAATCCCCTGAGTTATTTGCTTTCCTTTGGAAATTCTTTTTCACAGCAACGTATCTTACTTTGTTTAGCAAACATTTTTCTTTATTTATCAAAATCTTAGCTTCTTGGCTGTTCCTTTTGCTTGCCACCCACTTTAGCTCTAATGATTCTCAGTGTTCTTATTCTTCTCATCACTCCAGCTTGACCTCTCTCACCAAACTATTCTTTTTACACCATACACAGAACTCCATATATACTTGTATTTTGTATTTTTTGTTGTTGTTTTGGCTGTACCAGAGATTGAACTCAGGCCCTTGTGCTTGGCAGGCTGTATTTTATATTTTTGAAATAGAGTCATGGTTTTGAAGATGTAATACTTGTAGAAAGTCTCCTACATTATCATGATTGGATGACCTAATTAAATATGCCTTTTTAGTAGACTTTAACTTAATTAAATACAAGTAAGGGTTCAGATAGTAGATTGCCCAAGGATTCCCAAAATTTACTTGATGACACTGGGATGAGAAAGAGCCTAACACTGGGAATGTACTATCTTGCCATTCATTTATTTTATGTTTGTGTCACATTATATTATTCACTCTAAGAATTCATTTTTCATATAGGCAAGGAACACTGTAAATTTTGTAAACAAAATATAAGCCTTATTCACTACACACTAATTTGGAAAATACAGGCAATTTTTCCTTATCTCATTGTGTAACAATAAACATTTCTAAAGACATATTAGGCTAAATGCAAAAGTTTACTCATGGTGATCTCCTGTTTTCAACCTCCTCAGTGCTGGGATTACAGGCGTGGATGACCACACCCAGATATTGTCACCTGCTCAGTATCCTGGGGTGGGGCCAGCACTGAGCTTGCCAAAGCAAGTGCTTAGTCCACTGAGCTATCTTGCCAGCCCAAGACAGAATCTTTGGATGATGCTTTATATATCTTTTCTGTGGAAGATTATGCCATCAGTGAATAATGATAATTTGATTTCATACACACACACACACACACACACACACACACACACACACATATATATGTGTGTGTGTGTATTCACATACATATGTATATATTTAACAACTCCCTATTAATAACATAATTACTATGTACTGCAAGCATGCACTAATATATTTATAACAATAAAAATATAAACATTATGTTGTATCATGCATATACATGTATTGTATCACTTGACATTATTATCTCCATATAATAGTGTTGTACTTTTGAATCATGTATATTTTATAGGATTTTGTAAAGTAGAGATTATATTTGACTTCTTTAAAGTTGTAACTATTAAAAATATTCAATTTTCAGTGTTTTTCTAAATAGACACTTCAAATTTCTCTTAATTTATTGTTTGTTATACATATTGGCAATATGATTTTAACCTTTTTGGTAGCATATCTAGAATGTAGTATAGCTGGGTTGAACTGAATTTCTACTTGTAGATTAGAGTAATGTCCACATTGACTTCAGTAGCAGTTGTACTGGTTTATATTCCCACCAAAAATGTACAAGTATTCTTTTTTCCCCCACATACTCATCAACATTTGTTATAACCATTTTTCCCAGAAAAAAGACCTAAATGAAAATACTGTTTTCATAGTTAAGAGATCAAAAAAACTGCTTCCAATCTCCTTCCCTTACCTAGCATTTCACAGTAGCCACTGAACAAGAAAATACCGATGAAAAATCCGCAATATAGCAAACCACCACCATGGTAATGACCAGTGGTGATTTTTCTGTGTAAGACTAATTTTCAGGAAAGCATGGCTTCATTTTAGATGCTATGCATTGTTTCATGGTAACTTAGGGTCTCAGTACAAGTTTAATTCCCATTGCCCTGATGGCTAGTGAGGATGGGCATCTTTTCACCTATCCACTGGCCAATTTTCCTTTAAAGATGTCTATTTATTTTAATAGCCCATTTTTTGGTTGAATGCTTTATTTTGAAGAATGTTAGCTAGATCTTAGAAACAGGGTATATAGCCATTCAAAGACAATTAGATAAAGAAAATGTAACATTTGTATACAGTCAGATACTATACTATTATAAAGAAATATAAACTTGAGACATTTATTGGTAAATGGATTCAAATTGAGAAACTAAGGGAAGGTGACATAAGTGAGACACATGAGCCTGTGCATGGCTTGTCTTCTCTAAAATAAAAAAATACTAAATATTTAGGATATATGCATATACAAAATCTTATGTATCAAAATGACTTACATAATGCTAATAATAAAGAGAAAAATAAAAGCTAGATAAAAAAGTAAGGGCAAATTTAAATACCTCCCCAAATTATCTATTTATTATTTCTTTTTCTTTTTCTTTCTTTCTATTTTTCTTTTTATTTTTTTTGCATTACTGGGTATTGAACTCAGGAAGTGTTTATTCCACTGAGCCACATCCCTGGCCCCTCTATTTATTATTTCAAAAATACTGTAATATATACCATATACTTCATTTAGATTATAGTATATCTTAATTCATTATAAAGAAATTTCATGTTTAAATCTCCTTCTTGTAAGTATCTTTTTGGTCTATAGCTTATGCTCTGAATAATAGATTTGAAAAATTATACATAATATATTAACTTGTTATTTTCATTCTTTTTTATATTTGTTACTTTTTTAAATTTTATATCCCCTGATTAATTTTGGGGGCCTTTTTAACTTTTCTTTACATTGTTAACTGTCATTACTGGTCATCATATATGAAGTGTGACTAATAAAACCAGATGAATATTTCTATTTATTTTACATTTTGAGTATATAAAATAAATTACAAATATTTAGACTTAAATAATTTTATGTAGTTATGCCTTGAATGTGTTGAACAAATGAAACATTCATATGTAGTACTGTCTTTTGGTTTTTTTTTTTGTTTTGTTTTACTACAGGGTCTACAGGGTCACACTACTAGATCAGATTCATAGTAACCCTCCTGTTTTCAGAGTCTCAAGCGCTGGGATTACAGGTATGTGCACCACACTCAGTCTCAATCGCCCTCTCAGCACGCGCTAGCGCTGCGGTCAGAGCCAGCACTGCCCACCAGGATGAAACCTAGGTCCCTGCATCTGCCTAAGCAGGTGCTTTAATGTGCTGAGCTATCTGGTCAGCCCTTGGTATCTTTTTTTTTTTTTTTGTATGGATTTCTCTTGAATAAAATATTTCTCTCAGAGGTACAAGGAAGAAACAATAAAAGTTTTATGAAGAAAATTACATATTACATTGGCTAATGAATATGTATAACAAGTTTAGGTTTCTGATACTTTAAAACTGACAATATTTCATACAATATGTCCAATACTCTTCTGATCATAAACTAATTATGTTAAGTGATATGTCATGGCAGTAGCTTTTCTGTGTTTTTATAACATTTTAAATTAAATAAAGAAGAATAAGTTTTAGAAGCCTATCCATTGCTTACTGTCAACATATTTTGATATGTATGATGTTTATTTTTATTTTTCTGTATTCTTAAGATAGTAAATATCACATTTACTATATAAATATTTTCACTGAAGTATTGCTCAAATTGATATTTTTAGTTTTGCTGGACAAGAAGATATCACCTGTGTCCTGTTAGTTAATTTCACTAGTAATTATTCTTGAACATGTGGGCTGGTTATTTACTGACTGAAATAGTTGTGCTAGGACGATCAGCGGGAAGCCAACGATTGGAGCGCGGGGCAGGAGGACGCACATCGCGCTTCTGTTCGCTGCCAGATGGAGAAGCAGATGGACGTGTGGTGCACGCAAGCTAACTGCGCGATCTCAGGTCTTCCCAGGATTCGTTATCAGCAAGGTCAAGTTTCTGAAAAATCAAAAATTTTCCCACAATCACATAAGTAAAAAATAGCTAAGGCCAGGTTTCGGCCTTGAATCTATATTTGATCTTAAATTGCGTGTGAATCAAGTAGTAGATTTGGTCGCTGTTACTAAGTTGCTTAGTAATGCTATATTTTTACATAATGAAGTAAATACTACTTTTTTTTTTTCTTTCTTTTTCTTCATTTGTGTATTTGGTACAGGGTCACACTACACAGCTCAGACACGTGGTGACCCTTGTGTTTGCAGCCTCCCCTGTGCTGGGATTTCAGGCGGGCGCCGCCACACCCGGAATCTGTCACAGGCTCAGCGTGCTCCGGGGAGACTGGGGGGGAGGAGAGCGTCATGCCGGTCCAGGAATTGAACCCTGATCCCTTTGCTTCCTAAAGTGGGCCATCAGTCTGGTGAGCTATCTCACCTGCCCTAGGCTCCTTCTTAAAGTTTTTACAAATGACATCTTCAAAGTAA
>PVKA01005066.1:70579-93820 GCA_004027165.1 Ctenomys sociabilis
TTTTTTTTTTTTTTTTTTTTTTTCTTTTTGAGACAGGGTCTCACTATGCAGTTCAGGCTGGCCTTAAGTTCACTGTGTACCTCAGGCTGGTCTTGAACTCACAACAATCCTCCTGCCCCAGCCTCCCGAATTCTGGGATTACAGGCATGCGCCATGTAATTTTAATGTTAATTGCTTTGTTTTATATGGAAACATGACTTTATTAGTGTTATTCAAAGTAGGTTAAACTTTATTCCTAGTCTTGCATCTGGTTTTCTGAGGTCTTTTTGGATTAAAAAAGAAAGAAAGAAAAGGTCGTTTTGAGACATGGTTTTACTACACAGTTCAGACAGGTCTTGAACTTACTTTGTAGCCTTGGCTGGTCTCAGTCTTGCATCATCCTGCTGCCTCAGCCTCCTGAGTGTTGGGATTATAGGCATGTATCACAATGCCCAGCAGAAAAAGAAACTTTGAAAATTAAATTTAAAGCATGGAAGAATATGTTTCTATTACACACCACATAAAAGGAGTTATCAAAGGGCCAGCCAAATAGCTCAGTGGATTGAAGTGCCTGCAAGCAGGTGCAAGGCTCAGGGATCAGATATCCTGAGCCTGCCATACTGGCCCTGCCCCCGGGGCATACTGAGAGGCCAATTGAGACTGGGCGTGGTGGCCCATGCCTGTAATCCCAGCTCTTGGAAGGTTGTAAATAGGAGAATCACTATGAGTCTAATCTAGTAATGAAACCTTGAACACCCTGTATACCCTTCCCTAAAATACAAAAAAAAATTGAAAACTTTATTTTATAAAATTTAATACCAGGAAGCATTCATGAGTAAAGAGGTTTTCATTTTCTGAAAGTCATCAAAATAGTTGAAACACAATTGATAACCACATTTTTTACACGATTTTAGACTAACATATATATAATTGCTAGCTTAAAAACTATGATTAATGTAACTTTTTCAGCAAAATATTTTATTGCTTAAATTACTTTAAACAATACACTTAAAAGGTATTTTGCTTTTATTATGAGGCAGGCATATATTTTTAACATCTTATAATTAAAGGAAGAGAACACAGAGAAGTTAAGGAGCAAAGGTTTTATGTTTCTTTTAGGTAAATTTCTATAAGTTCCAGTTATATTGTTCTAAAGTTAGCATGTTAAATTCAATGCAAAAGTATCCCCCCAAAAACAAAACAACTATGTAATGCATACAAAGGAAAACAGGAAGGGAATTTAAGTATATCTGAAGAAACTCAAATAAAAATAAAAATACTAATAATTTGGAATTAGGAGACCATAAAAAATAAGAACAGAGAATACAAAAAGCAAACTCGGAAGAGTAAATTTCTTTTTATGGTTAATTATTAAAATTGTAAGTAAATTAAAAGGTTCAATTCTAATATGAAGAAGAGAAAAAATTTATAAAATACATGATCCAGGGGCCAAGGAGATGGCTCAGTAGCATAAGTGTTTCCCTGGCAAGTGCACGGGCCTTAGTTCAATCCCCGGTGCCACAAAAAATAAAATATATAAATAAATAAATAAAACACATGATCCAACTACATGCTGCCCTAAAGAAACTCATTTTTGAGCCAGAGCCACAAATATAAGAAAAGGAAAATGATAGAAAATTATTTTCTATATAAATTATAACTAAACTTGGGAAGGACTGGCAATAACAATATCTGTCAAACTATATTTTTAAAAATAAAATATATTAAACAAAATGAATATTTACATTAATAAATGAATCAATAAAGAAATAATAGTTAAAATATTTGTACTGCTATTGAAAAGCACCAAAAATGTAAAATAAAGTGGGATAGAACTAAAGAAAAAAATAGAGAAACAAAAGTAGTGTGTGACTTCATTACTTACTTTCAAGAATAAATAGAACAATGATCAAAGCAGTGAGAAAAGGGCTTAAAAACAATGTAGCAAAACCTAAATAACAAAGACCATTCAGGCCAAAAATTAAATAAATACACATGGCCAGTGATGTTGTGAGGCACAGCCTAGCACGTATTACATATCTGAAGACAAATTAATTATCTGGCTGTGCTAGTGCATCGGTAGAGTTATCAACAGAAGTGAGGCTGAAATATTTAATAATTTCTTAAATGATTTCATCTATACTTAAAAAGCCAAAAGAAAGAAAAAATTAGAATATATTTAGGAATTAGAATGTTAAATAAAATTTACTAAATTTGTGATACATAGAAAATTATTTTAAGTATAATAAGATATATATTGAAAGACAAGAAAAGTATCCATTCAGTAAAATAATTTTTTAATTTGTGAAAAGCTAAGAAAAGAAAAAGAAACTCATCCAAAAGGAAGCAGAAAAAAATAGAATAATAAAGATCAGAACTGAGGAAATGATATGTAGAATAGAAAAGGAATAAAGAATGTGGGTGTGCATGCTGGCTGCCACCAGGTAAGTACTGTTTCTCTGCTACATTCTTCCACTACGATGCTTCTGGATTGAAGTGAACTGAACATATGCCGCGGAGGCTGATGCTGTGAGCTAAGACATGTTTCCATTTTTGGAAAACAACATTGCACATCATTGAATTTTGTTCTGTGTATGTCAGCTAAATTTTCAAATATTTAGTGCAGGTTCGGTAAGAGAAAAGAAAAAAAAGAAAATACTCAAATTTTTGGAATAAAAAAATTGAGACGTTGCTCCTTAGTCTGAGAGATTGAAAAAAGAGAGTATAAGAAAACACTGTCTAATAACAAACTGAATAATTTAAGTGACATGGGCATATTCTTTGGAATGCAAATCTTTCAAGTTATGTAAAGATATGTCTAAATAGTTCTATTAGTAGTAGAGAGATTTAATCAGTCATGTTGGCATCATTTCAAGGAAAATCCTTGGATATAATGTTTCACTGAGTAATGTTAACAGCCATTAAAGTAATAAAGAGCACTGATCTTAGTAACGACTTTTCAGAAAAAAATAATGATGACCAAACATTTTGTAACAAATTCTAAGAAATCAGCATTGCCCAGATCACAAATCAGGTAAAGATCCAAGAAGAAAACTACAGACCAATATTCCTTGTCAACATAGATTTAAAAGGTCAACCAAATTTAGCAGTGCATGAAAGCATAGTCAAGTAGGATTTCTTCCTGGAATAAAAGCCTTTTCAACATCTAAAAACCCCATCAAGGTAATACAGCTTGTATACCTGTACAAGTAGCATGACTGTACAAAAACAGGGTGATAGGCAAAAATCCCTTTGTGATTCCCTAAAAAAATGTGAAGAAAATGTTTGACAAAAATCATTTATGATCAAAGTAGTCAACAAATAGGAAAAGAAGATATGCATTTGTTCAAAGAACATATGAAAATATATACCTTATATATATTATATATTATAAAAATAATTGCAAATGTTACAACTTCAATGAAATATCACCTCTCAGACATCAAGCCTACTCTCAAAAAATCAAGCAAATAAGAACAAAATCAAACAACAAATATCCCACAATATAGTCTATCAATGAGCAAGCAGAGAAACTGAAACAGTCATGTGCTTGTAAATGGAATATAAAACCCAGTGTAGAACCAATGTACATATATTATGAAAGTTACCCCAAATAAAGTAATAAAAACATCTTATTTTCACATATTCTGGCAATCCCAGTTCTAGTATATTCTTTGGGAATTGAAACAAATTCCCAAAGAGATACTTAAACATTCTTGTTTATTCTAGTATTATTCACAATAGCTAAAAGATTAAAGTAATACAAATATACACTGCTTTGAGAAAAGATAAGCAAAATATAATATGTATACAATGTGCCATATCTGTCCTTTTATAGAAAAGTTCTCACATAAGCTACAGCATGCATAACTCTTGAAGACATTGCAGTATGAAAAATAATTGCAAAAAGTCAGATAATATAGGATTCCTTCTACATGAGATAGATAAAATTATACAGAGTAGAACAGGAGTTACCAGAGACGGGATTGAGGAGATAATGTTGATTTATTGCTCAATTGAATACAAAGTTTCAGTTTTTCCAGGATGAAAAAGGTCATGGAGATGATGTATATTGGCTATTTTGGACAGAGAAGAGGAAGTGGTAGTGGTTAAAATTTAGTCATGCCAATGCCTATGAATAGGTTATTTAAAAAATATAAAATAAAGCATGCTATGTGTTTTTTCAAAGTGTTTATTTACTTCCCCAAAGTAAACACTTTTTCTTTTATTCTATAGTTCATTGTAGTTTAAGAAAGCAAAGCATATAAATACATCAGTGATTTTGTTTACATTATGAAAAAATATAATAATTATTTTAAAAGTACCAGTTTACAATTTTTTGTTAAGGAGTAACATTTGCTTTTTAAACTAACTTGATATATTCTTGCCTTTGTTTAATACTATAGAAAATAAAGTTTTACCCTGAAAAATGTATTTAATATGAGATATATTCTTTAAAAAATGAAGATAGAATATTTTATGTAATATAAATTTGTCACAATCAAACAAATAGCAGAAAACTTATTTGCTTTACCTCATAATACACAATGTTCAAGTATACACAACCTATGTTTTGCAATTTAATCATGTTAAGCTCACATGAGTCTAACAGCATACATAGCGCACAAATTGCAGTGACGTCTTTAAATACTGTACAAGTTTGTTAACAGTGGAGACAAGTGCATGTTGACAGTGTCACATCTTTGTGCTATTGCTCACGATTTTTGGTATCACAGTGAATGCACTGTAAATACTATGTGGTACGTTTTGAGGAAATTTTTTCTTTAGTGAGCATATACAGAGCAATGTAAACAAGGGCCCAGAAAAGGCTTAAACTCAATCTCTGAAAGTTTATTAATTTTATTATTTAAAAAGTTATTCTTGCATGGCATTTCTTTTGGTTTTGTGTTCTTGGTATTTATTTATTAATATTCATGCAGTCTTATAACACAGACTATTAAGGTTTCATTAAAGAAGGCTGACACATGTACTTGGCAGAGTGGTCATTTTCTAGACTTCACTTTGTCTCCTCACTTTATAAGCCTCCTGTGTGCTCCTTACCCATGCATAAATGTCTGTCTCCTCATCTCTGTCATTTCTCTTCTAATTAACTAATTTGGTTTTCCTGAAAGCAAACATATACAGTATTTAACTTTATTCAACTCTGGCAAATCCCTGCTTATTTCAGATCTCTATCCATATGTCCCCTACAGTTTACCTGTTCTTCAACTAATAGTCTTGTGGGCGGTGTTCTCGATTTAGCTATTGCGAGGTGGATCATGATGTAGAGTATACATACATCACTATAGGATATTGACTTTGATTCTTTCAGAGACATAACCAGCACTGAAACTCCTAAACCTAATGGTATTTCTATGTTTAGTTCCCTTATAATCTACCTACCAACTTCCATGGCGGTTTTGCTAGCTTACATTTCCAACAAAATATTGGAGGTTTATTTTTTCCCTGTATCTTCACTACAACTTATTTTTACCATATTTTTGGCTATTTTACCTGGGAAGGGATGGAATGTCAAAGTAAATGTGAATTTATTTCTCAAATGGTTAAAGAAAGGATAGTTAACTATATATGCATATATATTTACAGGCCATTATACTTCATTTAAGAAGTGTCTATATTTTGCCCATTTGCACATTTTTATTGGACTGTTTATTTTGTGGTGGCTTAGTTATTTTCACTTTAATATATTCTGTCTATTGAAGAGTAGCCTGGAAACATTTTTCTCTCAATTTGTTGTCTCTTTACTCCTGCTTCTTTTGCTGCGCAAAGGCTTTTAAAATAGGTGCAAACAATTCATTTTCTTTATATTGCTTCTGGTACTTTTAAAATTCTTACTATTCAGAAGTTTTCGGTCCTGCCTATGGCTTTGAGGGTATCCTTTATGTTATCTTTCAGGAGTTTCAATATTTCTTGCTTTTGTTAAGCCTTTGATTAGTGGAAGTCTGATTTTTAGTATACAACAAGGAAAGAGATTTAATTTTAATATTCTATATGTGGGATATTAATTTTCCCAGATACTTTTGTTAAAGATCCAGTCTTTGAGAGTGCATCTTGTTGTCTTTGTAGAAAGACAGACTGCAATATTTTATGCCTTTCCTTCTAACGTCGGCTGGGACTCAAGGCACTTGCCACTATTGTGAAATTAAAATGGAAATCTGGTGAGTAACCAGCCTCCCTGACAGATCAAGTATCCAGCCCCGGGAGTTCGAATTCAACCAATATACATTTTTCAAAATGAAGACTCACTCATAAAGGTAGTATCCTCATGCCTTCAGGGAAGGTCATTTCATCAAGCAAGAATATTACCAACTTGGGCAAATGGTCTAGCTGGTAGAAGAAAATACTAGACAAACAAGAGCGTTCTCATATGGCCTCAGTACTTAGGAGTCTGAATGAAGTTTGCATTGCAAAACAGAGCAAGATAGGGCAGACCAAAAAAGGGGTCCTCTATACAATGTACCAGAGCTTATTGGTAGTATCTAGCTACACTGACAGTATTTAGCCTAGATCCATAAGTATTTGCATTTCTCAGCCTACTAGGTCTTCCAAATTGTGATTTTTCACCTGAGGAATAGATGAAAATGGCATGATATTTTTATACAAAATGGACTATTACTCAACTATAATGAAAAAAACTTAGGCATTTATACGCAAATGCATCTAACTAGAGGCTATACTCATAGGTGAAATAAATCAGACCAACTGTTAAATATTGTATTGTCTCCCTAGTGTAAGAACCTGAAAGAATAAATAATATCTGAAAGGTACAATATATAGCAAAAGAGTAAGAAACTGAACATTAGTAATGGAGATGAAAAAAGGAGAAAAGGTAGGAAAAAAAGGAAGGGGGAAATATCAAGTATATATTCAGGACAGTTGAGATGATTTTAATATTAATTTCCATCAGCTTTTTTGAAAGTAGCAATTAGAGTTTAAAATTTTTACTTTGACTAATTCTTCATGCTATTTTCTACAGTCTAAGTAAATACATCAAGGACAGCAACGTGCAATATGAAAACTACGGTTGAATACTTTTCATCTTGTTCTGTTAAATGTATCTAATTTCTAATGTCTTATCAGTTATTATTATACTCTCTTTAAAATACATTTAAAAATAAAGAGTAAAAGGACAAGAATAAAATGTCACTTTCAGGATCTCTTAATATATTACCTAAAGTACTTCTCAGGTAAATATTTTATATAGGTATAGGTATAGGATTTTGTCAATATAATTATTCTAGCTACTGAGCTTTATTGACGTTGTCATATAAACTAAATTTTATTGTCTACTTCATACATGGCATTTGTAATATGTGGAAGCCAGCCCTACAGAACATCTTCAGTTCCTCAAATTAGAAGCCAGATGATTCCAGATTCTGAGCACTCTGGTAAGATATTTATTTATTTACATTTTATCTATTTGGTTCCGAGTCTCACTACTCAGATCAGATTCATGGTGATTCTCCTGTTTTCAGCCTTCCAGAACTGCTATTACAGGCATGTGCCACTGAGCCAGGACTCTGTCGTGGCTCAGCACTCTCCAGTACACCATTCGGGCCTGGCGATCGAACCCTGGTGCCGCAGCTTGCCAAACCAGGTGCCTAATCTACTGAGCTATCTTGCTGGCCCTTGAATCTTAATTTGGGCCCTTATTTACGTACCATGGTTATAAAATAAATCTTAACAGTTCATGGCTTCCTAATTTTTTTGTCTGCTTTTTCAGACTAGCAATGAATTATGGTTCATCAAACAATAAATCTCAGGGCCAGGGGAAATAGCTTAGTGGATAAGTGCTTCCCTGGCAAGTGCAAGGGCCTGAGTTCAATCCCTGGTTCTACCAAACCATAAAAAAGTAAAAAAAAAAAAAAAAAACACAACAATAAATCCCATCTTCCTTTTCTTTAGATCAGGCAGAGTGAGACTTCTTATTCCCAATGAGTCAGGTCTGCTACTCTCCACCTCCGTGTGAAGCTGCTATGAGAAAACAGATATTTGGCTTCTCTACCACCTTTAAAAATGAGAAATGAAAATTTATGACAAAAAGAAATGATGTAATAAGAAAAAATTAAAATAGAACTAAGTCAAGAAAAATCATCATGTAAAGGTTGCACTTTATGAAGAAAGCCACTTCAGGTCAACATAGATAGCCGAGGTTGTCCACATAAATAATCGAGAGGCTTGCTCTTGCATCTTACTATCAGGTTGATCACACTCAGAATCCATTAATGCTACTTTAAATCCATAAATTAGCCTAGTCATGAAGATAAATGGCAGAAACCCAGAAGGCACCAGAGTCCTCCCTTTCCACTGCCAAACAGGCTATGTTTTCACCAGTGACATGATCCATTATTTTTGTGTTTTGTGTGTGATGGGTCACTGTTTTAATATAAATCAAGACCAAAATTTTCACTGATTCACAAATTGTTTAAACTGTCCCGCCCCAAAACACATAAATATCCCCAGTCCCAGACTGCAATGTCCCTCTGTTCTGAGGCCTCTCTCCAGAGTGTGAACACTCCGAATTTTCCCTAATGAACTCTTTATGCTGCTATTGTGTCAGCTGGATGTAGGTTCATGGACTTGCCTGTGTCTCTCTTCTATGCTATGTTCTCTATGTCTCTGCTGCACTGCACGGCTCCTGTCACTCTGGCTTTTACAGTGCACTTGAAATCTGTCACTGTGCTGCTGTCTGCATGATATTTTCGTTCTGACTGCTGTGGCTCTTCTAAGTCTTCTCTGGTTCCATTTAAATTGTAGCATTGCTTTTCCTACCTCTGAGAAGTGTGATATTGATATTTGACTAGGGATGGCAGTGAATGTGTAGATAACTTTTTAATAATTTGGCCATTATCATGGCATTATTCTTCAAATCTATGAACAACTGATGTATTTCTTTTCTCTTTTTTATTTTTTTCAATGCTGAGGATCAAAGCCAGGACTTTGCACATTTCAGACAGTCACCTTGTCACTGAGCTACATATGCAACACTCTATTTTAGTAAGCATATATTTGCAGTACACAAAGTTGATGTGACTTGCTTGCAATCGGGACTTGTACATACCATTACAATTCCTGTAAGTCCTCCTTTGCTTCCCCACTTCCGTCTTCACCCATCTCTTGATTCTATTCTCATTGGAGAAAAATCCATCCTCCTACTTTTTATTTTGTATCTTTTGTTCTTTATCTATACTTTTGGTTTCCCATGTAATAAAGCAACCACATGACATTTAAGCTTGTGTATTTGATTTACTTAACATGTTCTCAGGTGAAAATATTTTTCCAAAAAACAACTTTATTTTCTTATGTCTTTACCAGTTTATTCCTTTAGAGTTCTGTAACTTTTGATGCACAGTTCTTAACCTCCTTAGTTGGGTTGACTCTTAGGTATTTAACTATTTGGGAAGCTCTTACGCATGGAATTGATTTCTTTCTTGTTAAGTTCACAATGAGTGTGCAGGATCATTCTATATTTTCATGTGCTGATTTTGCATCCTGCTGCTTAGCTGAATTTGTCCTCTTTAAATAATCGAATCATCTACATATAGGAACAATTTGACCTATTTTCTTATTAGTGTATTTTAATGTCTTTATCTTGTCTGAATGCTCTGTCTGAAGTTGCCAGTACTATAATGAACAGAAGTGGTGGGGAAGAAGGCCTGAAGTCCCCTCTACCGCAGCATGCCCTAGAAGGTGGGGCTTGCATATGGTGCTTCTTTAGAGGGGTTCAGTAGCTGGCATAGTTTTGGGAAGTAGGCTTGCTCAAAAGTGGATCACTCGGGGACTAAGCTGCTAAGGCAAAATCTCCCTTCCCAGCTCCTCCTTTGCTAACATGACAGGAATAACCTTCCTCGGTCTGCACTCTTCTACCATGTTGCTGCTCACAGGACAAAAACTTTCAAACAGTAACTACTATTCCAACAATAGGAACGTGAGAAAGACAAAGGGTAATTATGCCCTGGAAGGATAAATTTAGACACTTTCTTTAAAATTTTTCTAGTACATGGAAATGTTTGAATGTGTGGCAAAACTGATCCATATATTTTCTGTCTCCTGGGCTTTCTTTTTATCAGTATTTGAATTAATGCATCAATACCTTTTCTCATTATTTATTTGTTTAGATTTTCACATCTCTTGGTTCAGTTAACGTAGCCCTTTGTATGTGTACAAATGTGCCAGTTTCTTCTAGATTCCTCACTTTAGTAGACTGAATTGTCAAATAGTATCTGATACTCTTCCGATTACACTGGTGTCATTTTTGGTTTCCCCTTTTTCATCTCAAGTTTTATTAATGTGGGTCTTCTCTTTTCCTTTTGATAAGATTGACTAAGTACCAATCTCACATAATTTCTGTAGGAAATAACTGTGTCATTGATTCATTGTTTTTTAAGTTGAATTTCATTAAAACAGTCTTGATCATTTCTTTACTTTTGCTTTGTGTTTAATTTGTTCTTGTCTTGGAAATTCATTGTTTAGCCATGTATTTGAAGTCACTGTTTCTAACATAGCCAATTAAAACTGTTCACTTCTCTCTTGGAAATGTTTTCATGGTGTCTCATACAAATTTCATGTATTTTGTTCCTATTATCATGGAAATCTGGGAATTTTTAAACTTCTCTCAATTTTTTTTCTGGGATTAAATAGAGCATTATTTGTTTTCCATGTGTTTTTATAATATCTATTGTTTCTTTTGCTGTTAAATTTAGTTCATTCCATTCTAACATAAATTTTATGAAATTATTTCAATATTTTGTATTTATTATGAGATGATTTATGACCTAAAAATGATAAATTTCTGTAGGTTACTGAAAATCATATGTATTCAGCGGTTGTAGATAAACTATAGGTAGATATCTATGAGGTATATTTGAGATATCATGTAGTTTAATGTTTCTTTTTTGATTTTTTTTTTCTTTTGCTCTGGTTGATTTCTGTATTTGTGAACATTGGGTTGTGTAGCTTCCCATTATGATTGTGTAGAGTCTGTCTTTGCATGTTCAATATTGTTTTTTTGAAGAAAGTTGTTCATTGACACTAAGTATAATTAATTTGACAACTGTTTCCTCTTCATGATAAATTTTCCCTTTAAAAGTAGTAGTGGCCTTCTTTGTCTTTCTTGACAAGTTTTAAAGTCAAAGTTGTGAACTGTAAATACAGCTACTCCTGCATGCCTTTGATTTTCAGTTGCTCAGATTTACATTTTTTATACTTTCACTTCCATACCCTGTCTTTCCAGATGAAGCATATTTCCCAGGCAACATTAAAATGTCTCTTCTCTTGAATTTCATTCCTTTTCCCAGTATCTAGATTCCATTTTCTTTCTGTTCTCACAGCAGAGACAACACAATGCTTGCACATGCGAGTCTGATTTATTTTACTGAAGAGTTTGGTCTCCAGTTGCAAAAAAAAAAAAAAAAAAAAAAAAAAATAGTTATTGAATCGAGGAGAAAGATTGAGAGGGAGTGGGAGAAAGATATCTACGTATGTAAGTATTATGGTTTGTGTCTAGTTGTCCCCCAAAGCCTCATGTAGTCATGGGGTGGGGACATCTAGAGTTTGTGATTTACCCATGATCCACTGGGATTATGTGGATCCAAGCCTCGGATTATAGGTCTTAGTATTTCTGGGATTATGGGTATGAATACTTCCCCTAGCCTGGGGGAGAGAGCGTGAATGTAATAGAAGAGACAGAGAGACAGACTTTCTGTAGCCATTGCTCTTTGTTGTTGCTGTTCTGCCACCGTTACCTGCTGCTCTCTGCCATGTGCCCTCTGCCCTGGAGCCAGCTGAATATGGACTGAAACCTCCAGTAACTGTGAGCTAAATAAACCTTTCCTTCCTTCATTTTGGGTGTTGGGTATTTGTCTCAGCAACGAGAGAAGAGTGACTAAGACAATAAGCAAAATGGTTTGGACAACTGTACTGTGCATTTCTGCTAGTCTATGGAAAGGAACGGAAAATGCATACTTTTTGCATGGTTTTTATCAATCATTTCTCCTTTTTCTCTTCTTAATTTCTTATATACTTTTTCTTTTCTTCTTTCTTCTTCCAAATCTGCAAGATGCATATATGATATCTTGTCCAAACACTACTAATACAAATCTTTTTTTCACTGAATTAAGAGAAAGTAGCTGCATATTTGTATTTATATATATTTATATACATATTTCACTAAAATATAGTCATTTATATCCCCCTTTTTGTTTAGTTTTGTCAGAGATGGATATTCAATTGCTATTTAAATATTGTAGCTGTGTGAATTCAGCAAAATAATCCAATATAGTCCAATAGTCCATAATGGTAGTGGGTTACCTGTAGGAGTGCAGAGTGCATGCATATATCTAGTAATACGAATAACTGGTTGGAAGGCAACACTATGTATTACAATAAATACTGTGAAATTTATTTTTCTTTGTTAAGTGAATTCTGTGTCACTTGCAAAATTTGTTTTAATAATATTTTGTACTCTCTTTGAAAAATAAAACAAGAAAAAAAAATAAAAAGACCTTTCTTTTTAATTGAAAATTACTGATTGTGTCTTTTAATTGATGCATTAATTCAACTTACACTAACATTGAAAGATATATACTAATTGTTGTCATTTGCTGCTTTTTGAATATTTCATTAATTTCTGTTTCTCATCTGTTTAACTGCTCTCCTGATAAGATTTATTCTTTCTCTCTACTTGTAGTTGTTTTCTCATCCTCTGAAGTATTTTCTGTAAAGTTGGCTTTGTAGTTGTAAATTTCTTATATTGTGGGAAATTAATTTAGTTATATTGTTGGAAGTATTTTATTTTTCCTTTGGTTTTGAAAAATAAGATTGGCAGAAATTGCTATTTAAATTGACAACTATTCTATTTGAAGACTTAAAATCTTCATTGTTTTAAAACATCTGTTGAGAAATTGCCTGTTCTTTTTTCGTGAGTTTGTGTTTAAAAGTGATTTCACATTTCTCTGTAAGATCTTTTAAAATTCTTCCATTGTTCTGAGTTGATGGCATTTTCTCTATTATATATCAGGGAGGTATCACATGATACTTTGTTATCTTTATTTGGGTTTCTAAATGTCTTATTTTATTAGCCTCTTCTCATTCTTTAGATGTGGGAAATTTTCTGGAATATTAATGAAATATAATTTTTTTCATTTCTGTGCATTACATGTCCTCTTCCTGGAAGAGTAAAAATTTTCTTACAGATTTATCCAAAAGCTTTTAAATAATATTATTCTTTTTCCTTGAAAATGTATATATGTTCTAAAATCTGCAAGTCCTGATATTCTTTATTTTGATTAATCTTACCAACCGCCAAGTGTTTACAGAGATTTTTTTTTAAATTTTAATGTATAGAGTTCTCTGGTTTCCAGGATTTCGACTCTGTTCTTCCTTGGAACGTCTCTCTTTAGTGGAGTAGACTTCTCACCTCCAACTTCTTCCTTAATTCCTTTGTTTAGCTGCTTATTTGAATTTGCTTCCATATCACTACCTGTTTAATTTTCATTTTTAAAACTTGCCATCTGGAATTTCATTGATTTCTGTATCTGTAAAATCAGTTGCTAAGTTTGGGAGGTATCTTGATGTCTCTTTTCTCATTAATTTTTTTGTTAGATGTTTGGAGATCAGTTGGAAAGGATATCTGTATGGTCATATACAGATATATTTAGTAAGTGGCTTGTATTTAAAGTAACTAATTGTTCTACTTTGATAGTTTGAATATCTCAGAGCAGTTTCTAAATGCTGCTGTCATTACATCAAAGGCCCCTTGGTTCTCAGGGGCAACTGCACAGTGCTCCCTGTTCTTTCTGTGTGTCTCTTGTCACACTCTCTGCCGCAATCCCTGCCAGTCCTACTCTGTCCATCGCTGGCACCCTTGGCTTTGGCCACCAGGTGTGCTGTGACTCACTCACTACCCTAAAGCCTGCAACATAAGTGGTGTTTGAGGACAGGAAAGGAACTGCACTCCTTCCACACCTGAAATTCATGCATTGCAGCTGCTGTAGCCCTCCAGATCTCTCGCTAGCTAGCTCCATGCCCAGGGCCTGTAATCCCAGCACTTGGAATGTTGTAAACAAGAGAATCACTATGAGTCTGATCTACCAGTGAGACCCTGAACACCCTGTAGACCATTCCCTAAAATACAGAGAAAAAAAAAAAGGAACCACATTTCTTTACCTATACATAGGTGGTTTAGTTGAAATGAGATTACTTTTTTTGAAAAACAAAAATAATCAAAATTTCAAAGAAGTATTCAAATACTGAAATAGTACAATCAACATCAGAAGAATTCACTCAATCACTTACTAAACAAAATATAAAAGCAAGTTCAATCCTAAACAACTGGTCACTTCCATTAGACAGATATTGTAGAAAACTCTTACTAACTTATTCTATAAACCTAGAAATACCCAAATCTTAAACCAGATAAATGTCCTCATAGTAAAAATATACTGATCAGTATTTTCTGAACACAGAAGAATACCAAGTAATATACTAACAAATCTAGTAGAACAATATATAAAATATTAATTCACCATGAAAAGAATAAACTATTTTGGAAATATTTCATTGATTTAATATATGATCATCAATAATGACAATTTGCTCTATCAAGATGTAAAGAAGAGGAGCCGGGGAGATGGCTCAGTAAGATAAGTGCTTCCTTGGAAGCACAACAGGCTAAGTTCAATCCCTCGTACCTCCCCCCCCAAAAAAAGAAGTTAAGAAGAGTTCAATCTCTGGTACTGTACAAATAAAAGAAGTGAAGAAGAAAAGTCATCAAAGTCATAAGATTATAGCAATTTATAATTTTTAGAACTCCAATTTCCATTTTTGTTGAAATTTTCCAGTAAAGCTGGAATGAGGAAAATGAATGGTATTTAATATAATAAAATTTCTACAAAAATTCCCAACAGTATTAGGCAATTTTCTGTTGCTATAACTTAATACTTGTGAATAGAATATATATAAAAGAAAACTTGTTTGCATTCATAGTTCAAGAAGCCACCTAGTCCAAAAGTATGGCACAAATATCCCAGCTTTTGAAAGGGCTTCATGGTGTCTCAGCTCGCAGAACATAAAACAGAAACTGGAATCAGGCAGAATTCAGGGGCTGGTGAGATGGCTTAGTGGAGTAAGTGCTCGCTTAGGCAAGCATAGGGACCTGGATTTGATTCCTGGCATTACATTCATGCTGATTCCACTCCTCAGAGTGTTGAGCCAGCAACCGAGACAGTACAGGTGCCCCAGGGCTCTAATCCCAGTGCTGGGGAGGCTGGAATGGGGAGGATGATGAGTCTAAGCTGGATAGTAAGACTTGGTACCAAATACATCATTTTTTTTTTCGAAAGTTCAAAATTCGAGAACTTGTTATCATTCTAATTAACCCAGTACCATGAGAATGAGAACTCACTTGAGAAAGGAATTAATCCACTAATGAAAGCACTGTTCTATGACCAAATTATCACCTCTTGGGTTCTAGTTTCTAAGTCTTTTTCACTTTGAGCTAATTTTCAAGAGTTTTTTTGCAGACAAATCGTATTCAAATTATAGCGAATACTGGCTCCATATGTGATTCTAGGAAAATAAATAGTTTTCTAATAAATTTAGAAACAAGAAAGATGTTCTATTTTACTGTATCTGCTCAATTAATATGATTGAAATCCCTGAGATGTCAATACATTGAGAGGGAGAGAGAGAGAGAGAGAGAGAGACAGAGACAGAGACAGAGACAGAGACAGAGACAGAGACAGAGATAGATAGATAGATAGATAGATAGATAGATAGATAGATAGATAGATAGATAGATAGACAGACAGACAGAGACACAGGAACAGAGACAGAGACACAGAGAGAGAAAGACAGGTAGAGACAGAGAAGAGAGAAGTAGTGAAGGAAGAAAGGAAGGAGAGAAGTAAGGCAAGAAGGAAGGAGAGGAAAAAGGAGAGTTTAGGAAGGAAGCTCTTAACCCATCTCTATTATAGATGACACAATTTTGTATTTTTTAAAGAAGTCCCAAAGAATTGACAAAATATTGGATATCACTCAAAAGCTTAGCTAGATTACAAAATTCAATATAAATATATATACAAATTTCAATTGCTTACTTTTCAACAAGAAATAGAAATAACTTGGCTTTAAAAATAATCTACATCACTTTGACTTGTGTTCTTAGTGATTATGTTGAACAAATTTCAGTGTGAATTTTGACATTTTAAAACACATATGTGCATATGTGTATGTGTATAAATATACTATATAATAAATAGTTTTGTATGAAAAACATCTATTTGACTATTTGTCTGTAGTTTAGTTTATTTAGCATTATGTTTTTTTTTCTAAGTTGTACATTTTCCTATCTTCTAAATGCAAATCACTAATGAGATGTAGTATTTGAAAATATTTTCTTCTACTTTGGAGTTACCAATTCACTATTAGTGTTAAATAAGGATATTGACTATTAACAGCAGCAAGGACAAAATTTCTTGTTTCATGATTTTTATTGTCATTGATTTTTTCATCTTATTGTTTTATTGTGATATGAACAAACATATATAGAAATAATCTTAATGAATGAAATATATTTTAGGTAGGACTAATTTCTTTTATTTTTTTGGCAGAACCAGGAATTGAACTCTGATTCTTTAGCTTGCCAAGGAAGTGCTTATTCCACTGAGCCACCTCCCCAGCTCCAGGACTAGTTTTAAACTAATATAATCTCTAGACTTTTTCTTAGTATTAATTTCTCTTAAATTCTAAATGTGAATGTAAGAATTTATCTTTTGGGCAAATAAGCCTCATGTAATGCACTTATATTATTACCAAAGAATCTGAGAACTACAGGCTCTTAGGCCAAATGTGTATAAATTGTTTACTAGATTTCTCAAGCTCATGCGCATATACATGCATACATACATACATACATATATATTTGAAAAACCACACCATGTAATTATGCTGTACTTTCTAAACTACTCTTTTAAATACATTATAAGGAAATAAAGTGGTTTTATAAAACAAGGTAGCATCTCCCCTTTAAAGAAAATAAATAATGAAACTTTCAACCTCAAAAGAAAGGCAGGGGATGAAAAGAAATTTTTTGAAACCCATCATTTGCAAGCCAATTTCTACTTGAAAAGAACACATTATTGCTTCCCATTTCCCTTACAAAATAAGTGCACTTTTAATGTAAGACATTAGGAACACACTAGCATAACAACGCCCCAGTGGAAGATGTGTACTGAAATTTTTAAAATGGTCTCTACCTATGTAATAATATAATAATTTGATAATTTTTATTAATGATGAGACATACTATCATAAATTTTGCAAGCTGATATGAAGATGCATATTTAAAAGAGAATTAAAAATAGTAAAAAAAATCATTAGAAAAAATATCGAGGTTGGCAAAATTGCTCAGCAGATTAAAATGTCTGCAAGCAGGTGCGGGGGCCACGGGTTCCATCCTCCACCTGTCTCTGGCACACCCCCAGAGCACACTGGGACTACACTTGAGACTAGGTATGATGGCCCATGCCTGTAATCTCAGCATTTGGGAGGCTGTAAACAGGTGGATCACTATGAGTCTGGTCGAGTAGTGAGATCCTGAACATTCTTCCCTAAAATATAGAAAAAAAAAAAAAAAAAAAAAGAAGGACTTTATACAGAATTTCACTGAAAAAAATGATAAGAATTTAACAATGGTTTTTATATTGAATGTCTTCAAATTAGTTGTTTAGATTACCGTGTATAAGAATGCAAAATTGGTCAAAGAAGAGTTACAAGAAATTAAAAAAACAAAATAACATATAATATACAATATATAATATATTCATCTTTTCCCCTTCATTCTTTCTTTTGGTCTTTTCCTCATCCCAGTTGTTCTTTTATTTATTTTTCTTTTTTTCCTTTTTGGCAGTACCAGGGTTGGAACTCAGGCCCTTGAACTTGTCAGGGAAGCACTTATTCTACTGAGCCATCTCCCTGCCCCTTTCCCAGTTGTTCTTTTCCTTTGAAAAGATTCCTTGCCTTTCTCAAATGTACTGTACTTTGCATATTTTATTTATTGTTTCCAATTCTTACACTAGTTAGACAATATGATGTTTACTCATGTGGTTTTGATGCATTTCACTTATAAGCATAGTTTCTAGTTGCAACCATTTACCTATAAAAGCCTCAAGTTTATTTTTTTACAGCTGAATTAGCTCTATTGTGCAAAAATAACACATCTTTTTTTCACCCATTCCCCTGTTGATGAGCATTTGGATTGTTTGCAAAATTTTGCAAGCTTTTAAAAGTTATTTCTGGGAATGCAACTTTGTGACCCCTAAAATTATCGCATTTAGTTTGAAAATGGTAGTGCAAGCCAATAGAAACAAGGTCAGTGGATTATTGACTTCAATCAAAACATCCTGCTTCAAATTAAAGTGCTTCATTCTAGTTTTTTCAAGACCGTGAAAGGATTAAAAACCATAATTGATGATGAGGAGGAGGAAGAGGAAGAGTAGGAGAGAATAAAACACTGAGATATAAGACAAGAAATACTGTACTTGCTTTCCAGGATTGAATGTTCTTACCCAGAGTAGGCCCTATTGGGGGAAACAAAGTAATTAGAGTTTTTTATAAAGTTAGATGCTGCTAAATTAATTATGAAAGGGTACCTGATATTTAGTGAGGAAGTCTTTTATGTTGTTGTTGTTGTTGTTGTTGTTGTTGAACCGGGAATTGAACTCAGGCCCTTGAGCTTGCCAGGGAAGTGCTTGTTCCACTGAGCCATTTCCCTGGTCCCTATTGAAGAAGTCTTATTGAGAATTAATAACATCAAAATGTTTCCAAATTTTCTTATCTATTGTTCAGGTTTTACTTGTGCTTCTCTAATCTTTAATGCTCCAGTTGATTAAGGTGATCTATATTTCATTATGAAAAGCACTGATTTTAATTGCTCTAACACTTACCCAGTTTTATACTCTAAGCTTATTAATTATCCCTTTCAGGTGCAATGTGATCCATAAAATCCATAAATTTATATGCCAATTACCTGTGTACTGCACAGCAGTGGAATGGAGAAACTAAATCCTTTTCTTTCTGGGGATGGAAAGATAGCTCAGTAGAATAAGAGCTTGTCTGGAAAATGCAAGGGCCTAAGTTCATTCCCCAGTCCATCTGGGAAAATAAAGAAAGAAAAAATAAAATTTCTGACTCAAACATTCACTTCATTGCTATTTCTAAGCTTCCTGTGTATTGGGAAAGTTTTCATGTTAAAAATCATTTCTGCTATTTGAAAGTTATAAGTATTCCCCTGCCTTTATTTTCTGTCTTCTCAATCACAGCCACGCTATATCCAGTGCAGAGCTATGTCAGTGACAGTCATGTGCTAAAACACCTTTTTATAAGAACATGCCTAAGATGCAAAACAGAAGTATGCAGAAAGATAAGCAGAAGTCAGGGTTCATACTCTTTCCTAAATCTGTACCACTTGTTTGTAAGCACTGACTAAAATTTGTAAGCATTTCAATAAAAATGTTGAAGATATTCTGATTTTCCAATGTAATGTGAATTTTTGAAAAATTATTTTTTTTCTTTCATGTAGCTAAATATTTTGAAACTGCATAATTTTCCCCTCATAGAAAAATGAATTTAGAAGCATATTGCTTGACACTTCATTCCAATGGGAATTTCATGCAAAAGCAATATTTTAACAGCAGGCTGGGAAGAAGATTCATTGCCTTGTCAAATACTAGTTAGAAAATTAGATACAGTCTTAAAGGGAATAAATGGTTTCGAAGCTGCTCATTTATTTAAACTATTAAAATTTCCATGAAAATGTAATAATATTAATTGATGCATTATCATATATTCAGAAAAAAAACAAAATGGAAGAGTGATAAATTATTTTTTATTAAAAACTAATATTTCTGATAGATAATGCTATATGAAAAATATTTAGATGAGTTAAGCAGATCTTATTCTAAAGAGACATTTTCTCCAAAGTTAAGATAAATCTTTTAGAAATGCACAAAATTTTTCTTTTGGGCCTTTTTTTTCTTTTCATTTTTTTGTACACAGACTATCACTATGCAGCCCACATTCATAGCGATCCTCCTTCTGCCTCTCTAGTGCTGGGATTGCAGGCGCGCGCCACCACGCCCGGACTCCATCGCCGGCTCAGTGCACCCGAAGGTGGGGCTGGCGCGGCACGCAGAAGCAGGGATCGAACCCTGGCCGCTATGCTTACCTAAGCAAGCGCTTAGTCCGCTGAGCTATACCGCGCTGAGCTATACCGCTGGCCCTTAGAAATGCACAAAATTTTGAAGCTATAAATACCACAAAGAGATGTTAACAAAATATTTCAACTAAAAATTGTATCATTGCCGTACTTGTTACCAGTATAAAATCCTTACATATGTTTATCTCAGTGAATAGTTTAGGTATAAACCATGTGTAATTATATCATTGCTTCCATGTGTTTTAGAAGATATTCTAATTTAAAGAGTGTTATATTCCTAGATACATATGTACTCTTTTGGGCTAGGACACCCAGAAACCCAGCTACATTTATCTTGATGGATTCCACTAGCTGAACAGATGTATACATATTTTTCATATATCTTTGTAATATGATATTTTTTAGAATGTGAATTTTCTGTTTGAAAATATTATACTTATGAACAAATGACTGGGTACTTCCTATCTCAGATTGATGGTTTTGTTTATTAGAAAATTTCATGGAAAAGTAAATGCAGCTGAGGGTCCTCTCACCCAGCTGTGCATTTTAGGTCCACAAAGATTCCTCTCTGAGGTCCTTAAGCACCTGCTTAAGAAGCGTCCCTCCCTCCACTTATAATAGCACAGAGGCCATCATGGTGTGATCCAGGAGAAACTTGCTCTAATACCGGTTCACCAGCTCCAGGCCCATGTTTGACTGAACGTCAGTGCTCTTCTCCCATGGTGAGGATGTGCAGTTTGTGGCTCACAGCTGCATCTGTACATGTGACACAGTGAGCTGGCTGTAGACTTTGCTTCTCGGTCAATGGGGTGAGGAGATCAGCCCTGATCAATGATCGATTGATGGCTGCAACTGAAACAAAGATTAAAAATTGCCCTTTGTAGTTTTTCAGGATTTACATCGCAGTAAGAGAATTTTATTTGGGGAGATCAAGCTACAGTGATTTGTTCTTTGACTTTTACCTCTCTTGATTAAAAATTACTTTTCTTATAAATTGAAAGGTAAAATGATTAAGAATATATTTTGATCTCAAATACCTTTAAAATTAGAACTTTGCTATAACTTGGTAATCATAATTATAAAATGGGATGTTAAGTTAAACACATGAAATATTGTTTTCTATATTTTGATTTTGATTTTATATATTTTTATTAAGTGAGTTTTTCATAAGCACCCAAATATTTGGTTTTGTGTTTAATATGCCTGCCAATCTGTGACTTTTAGTTGGAGAAATGAGGCAACTTACATTGAAAGTTATGACTCAAAGATACTAACTTATACCTGTCATTTATAGTATTATCTCTGTTGATATTTTATTGTCTCCTTTTTAAAAATTTATTTTTAGTATGAAAAGTAAAAGCAAAGCAAGAACAAAAATCAGAAACAAAGAAAGAAACAGGACAATGTACGATAGTAGGTATATTATAGGTTTTCTATGAAGAATAGCTGATTAAAAATGGTTCGAATATTATCCATTTTTATCATCAAATCTGTTGCTCAGATTAGGAGATATAGTTATGTAAGACTGGCCACATGGTTGGATATTATCACTTGCTTTCAAGAAATGTTAAATTTCTGTTCTTGTCTCTCTTTTTTAAAAGTTTGTTTTAAAGAAATTACAGTAATAATTGATATGTCATTAAGAATAGTACACATGTAGAAGTCCAAGCTGTCAGGTATTCAAGCATGGTTTTTGTATTACACATTGCTGTCCTCGATGTAGCTGTTTAGAGCACAGCTATCAGCACACAGACTTAGTCAAGATGAAAATTCTACACATTGATTGCTATTTTCAAAAGACTGATGGAGATTTTCAGTATAATCACCTCACCTATCCGATACATATACTTACATATTTTTCCCCTTCCTCTGTTCTTCTCTCTTTTCTTTCCTCTTCATTGTTTAATCTTGAAGTTCCATGTCTTTATTTTGACTATAATTGGTATACCTTTCAGATATTATTTCTTCTTCTGGGTTCTTATGCTAGGGAGACAATACAATATGTACACATGTAGGTCTGGCTTATTTCACTCATGAATATAGCCTCTATTTGCATCCACATATCTATGAAGGCTTCTAGTTTGTCTCTTTATAGCTAATACTTGATTGCATAAAAATAGAACATCTTGCTGCTTGGGCAAACGCTGTGATTCGGTTTCCAGCTCCAGAAGTTGCACCAAACCTGCCCTACTTCAAGGCAGCAAGAAGTAGCAAAAAAAAAAAAAAAAAAAAAAAAAAGAAAGAAAGAAAGAAAACAAACAAACAAAACTCCTTCTCAAAAATACCACATCTTTATATTATTCCTCAGATGATGGTCATTTTGGTTGCTTCCAAGATTGGGCGATGACAAACTGTGCTGCTATAAACATGAGTACATATTTATTATTTTGGTGTGATGGTTTTAGTTCTTCTTGGACAATTCCCAGAAAGGGATTAGCTGGATTGAATGGGATTTCCTGACTGTTTTTTGAGAAGTCTCCACACTGATTTCCATAGTGGCTGTAACAGTCTACATTTCCACCAGAAGTTGAGAAGGGCTCCTTTTTCCCCACAGCCTCTGCAGCATTTATTATTCATTGATTTCTTTACTATAGCCATTCTTTCTCAGATGAGATGGTATCTCAATGCTGTTTTAATATGCATTTCTCTAATGGACAGTGATGTGGATCACTTTTTTCATGTATTTATTTGCCTTTTGTATTTCTTCCTCTGAAAAGTGTGTATTCATCTCAGACAGCCATTTTAGAATTGGGTCTTCAAATTTTGGGGTCCTAATTTTTTTCATTCTTTATATATTCTAGATAGAAAACCTTTGTCTGAGTGATTATTGCTTAAGAAATTTTTCAAAATTTATAGGTTGTCTTTTCACTCTGTTGGTTTTTTCTGTCTTTCTTTCTTTCTTTCTTTCTTTCTTTCTTTCTTTCTTTCTTTCTTTCTTTCTTTCTTTCTTTTTTTTTTTTTTTTTTTTTTTTTTTTTTTTTTTTTTTTTTTTTTTTTTTTTTTTTTTTTTTTTTTTTTTTTTTTTT